>VWZU01009869.1:1423866-1443391 GCA_013397095.1 Sterrhoptilus dennistouni
CGGCGCCGCCCCGGGGACCCGCCGAGTGCCGGGGCTCGTTCTCTGCCCGTCCCGCTCCGATCCGAACCCCTGGAGGGACCTGCGAGGCGCCTGAGCGCGGGGCAATGATCCCGCGGCTGTTTGCGGCATCCCCGTCCCCATCCAGGGCTGCTCCTGGGCTGCGCATCGCTCGGTCAGCCTTCCTGATTCACTGCGGTTGGTACTTGTTAAAATACATTAAGGGAAAAAAAACAAACAAAAAAAAAAAAAAAAAAACAACCAAAACCAAAAAAACAAACAAACAAAAAAAACCCCCAAAAAAAACCCAACCCCCCAAAAAAAAAAAAAACAAAAAAAAAAAAAAAAAAAAAAAAAAAAAAAAAAAAAAAAAAAAAAAAAAAAAAAAAAAAAAAAAAAAAAAAAAACCTCCAAACAAACAAACCCAGCAAACCCACTCCTATTGATTTAGAGAACAGTATCACAATAAGAAAACGTTTCCATGGATCAGCTGTTTCTCAGGCAAGTGTCCCAATTAAAAAATAGAAGAGTCAAAAAGTCATCAGCAAAGTTATTATAGTGAGTATAAATCACAAGGAGAATTTGATTTTTGCAGTGAGTAATGTGAGGGAGCTGTATTTTAATAAATGCGAGGTGCATTTCTAAAATATTTGCCCTTTCCCCCACCAGAAATTCCATTAAAAGTCACCATTTTGTTCAGCCACAGCTTTATTTAAACACTGTGATGGCCTGGGACATGTGTTTTGAGATGTGCAGAAAACTTCTTTTCTATTTTTTATGGTTTCATTCTATACCATGATGTGTTAGCTGGATACATGAAGACTTCTATGGAACAAAATATTTGAGAACATTCCCTTTTTGAATAACTAAAGCAGACCATGATTGATCTAGTCTCTAGTTCTATAGCTGCCTCTCTGTCTCATCAGAAAAGTCTTTGGTGGAGGTTGGACCCTGCCAGCTGCTGGCTCCCTGCTAGGAAAACCCACCTCTGCAAGGTTTCCATCAGGAAATTCCAGTAAAGTTCACACAGTCTTGAAGAATACACAAACTGCATCAAATCAATATTTCTTGCTGGATTTTTTTTCTTCAGAGCATTTTCAGCCATTCCTACTGATCTTCCCGTTACTTAAATCCTGTGGCAGTCCTGTGGCAGGTCTATGACAATTTGCCTGAAGAGCGACTTGCCTTTCTCCAGATTGGGAGCCTAAATCCTGCCCCAGGCAGGGCCCAGTGCCCCAGGCAGGGGGAGTAGCCTCCACCAATAATAGAAACTTATTGTAATAACTAGTAAATACCATTTAATTAAATAGCCTAATAATTACTGACACTTTGCTTTTTCACTCAAAAGCTCATTGTGCTTCATCCAGCATTATTTTTTTGTTCACAGGTGGCCTCAAGCCACCTGTCACTGCAGGGGTTTTATTGTCACTTTACCAGATTCCCACACAGTGCTCCACCTGCCAGGACATGAAGAAGGCAGGGAAAGGCCACCAGGACAGACACACCTGGGGAAGTAAATCCAGCAGCACAAGTCTTTCAGCCAAACCCCAGGAATGGGTTACGTTAATCTTTGCTAGAGAGGCAATTCCACAACTTTGTGCCCTCTGCACAAGGATTGATTAGAGACCTCCTGTTGGATAAACAGAATCACAACAAGTAATTTTTAATATCAAATGACTAGTGACAAACCGTGTTTTTAACACTTTTACTCAAGCTTTTTATTAAAATGGATGTTTAAAAATTTCTTCTGAGATTGCAACATTGTGAAAATTTACAACAGCTGGGAAAGTGAAAATACCCAGTTTATGGTAAGTGAGTTTGGTTTCTTAGAGATAAAAAATATGTAATAAAAATGAAAAGGAAAGGCAGATGCATTTAAACTTAGTTCTATTTTAATAAATTTAAGGTTGTTATTGTGGTAGTAGTGTTGGTTAAGACAATTCTATCTTGAATGGTTCTCTCAATATATAACATTAAACGTTCAGTTCTGCTGTATTTACTGCCCTCCAAGTTTGATTTTATGTATAGCAGCTGACACAGAAGTGCTGATGTCTTTGTGTTCAATTAAAGTAAGGAATAAGAAACACAAGAGTGTGTTTTTCAGTCTTGAGTTAGAGTAATTCAAGACTCTTTTAATGTTCTCCTGTCCTACTAAAACTCTAATGAGGGACTATGGTGCTCTACACTCACTAGCAAGTACTCTGTGCAAATCATCTTGCTCTTAGGAGCATAACAACGTTTGAAGTCATTTATTGATCCAATCCTGCTAGCAAAAGGGACTTCCACAGCAAGAGCTCTCACCTGCTTGCACTCTTACCCCAAAGAGGTGATGAATGGCAGGAATGTCATAGGGAGAAGCTCACTTTGCACTTGCTGATTCTGCAGCATCATCTAGCAATTCTCAGAAATCAGGGAAACTATTCAGGTGCCTTAAGTAAAGGCTGTGTTTAGTTGATGACCTTATTTTTTATGGCAGATAGGTAACAACATTTTATACTTGGGAAAACTGAAGTTGGTTGTTTTTGTGGAGAAATCCTATGGCATTTCCATAGTATTCCACTTCCAAATTAGATTTTACTAGAAAATCCCTCTAATATGAGGATAAACCAAAGCACAGGGGCTTTTGTCTTGTAACTTTGTACAAGTGGCTTCATTCCAAGGCCACCCTCAATGGGATGGTGGCAGGGAAAGCTCTGAAATCCCTTTCCTGACTCCTGAGTACCTTTCCAGGTAAGCCAGGAGGAGTCTGAAGGCACCATTGGATGAAACCAGCAGAATTCCTCCTGGAGGGACAGCCATCTCTGTCAGCTCTGAGTCCCATTCTCATACTCCATTATTAACCCAAATCCCCCTGGTATGAAATGACCCCTGAGCCCAGGAGAGGATGGATGGTGAGCAGTGAGTGAGTACCTGGTGCTTTGGGCAGACACTGTCACTCACAGGGCTGGTGGTGGCAGACCTCTTTTTGTGTTTTACAGGAACTCATGAAACCCCTAAAGTGGTTGCAGCACTGTTGTAGCTGATTACACTTAAGAATGTCTGTAAATTCTCTCTGTAATATTTTTAAATGACTAGTAGCTCCTCTATTTGAATGACCAAAATGCTTCCTAATGGCTGCCTGAGGAGCCTTCACTCCTGTTTGGAGTTAATCCACTCAGAAATTAGGGCAGTGCAGATTACCTTTGGAAAGGAGCAAGCTGCAGAAGCATCCAAATTTATACACACAAAGCATGTGGGATGAGACATACTTTGAGCTGGTGTAAAAGCACTATAACACACTTGATGTGACATGGTATATTCCTACCATATTTAAGTAATATTCATCTCTCTCCTAAATCCGTTGGCAGAAATAAGTCCTGTTCAACACTCTATTCTTAGATTTTTGTCAGGTTTTTTTTTCTTTTTCCTTTTCATTTTTCTCATTAGACTGACATGTTTTTGTAGTCACAGGGGCCAATTTTGTTTCTAGTCACAGAGAGTAAATGCTTTTGGACGTGACCCCTGTGGACATGGGGGGCTGGAGCAGACAGTGCTGTCACTCACAGCTCACACGAGGGGTTCCAGCACACTCTGGGGCTCAGGGTGCCTCCCTGGAGCCTGGCTGTGCTGATGGCATGCTGAGGGCTTCTGCAAACAGCATTTTCTGTAGAAAATAGGTGAGGGGCAGAAGAGAATATTGGATGTAAAGAGACCCAAAAAAGCAAAGGTAGAGAGATGCTAAAATGTTCATATCTCTGCTTCCAGTACAGTGACCTTCACTGTGGAGCTTCTATCTCAGAGCAGCTCATAAAAACAGGCTGGCAACTGCCACCCTGGTTGCCTTTAAAATGTCACTGGTTTAACATCAAATCAAGATGTATAATTGCCTTGTTTCTGCCTTCTCCCCACCCCCAAATTCCAGTCCTGATCAGACCCAAAACAGGCCGTACTTTGGGCCCCATCAAATATGAACAACGTATTTGTGTTCCTGGAAGGAGTTTGTAAAAGGTCATAAAACCCGCAAGTTCAAAAGGGCTGGATTGTTTTCAATAGACATTATGAATTTCCTATTTCCCATCTCCAAGCAGGGACTGCACTGCCTTGAGGTTATTCCAGGATCCAGGCAATAGTCAGAAGTTCTAACACAGTATCTGAGAAAGAACTGATTTGTGTCATATGAGGAAATTCAGGGTTAAAACTGGCAGACCTTGCTGCCTCTTTGGTTTATTTTTCCTTACTCTGGACAAGTGATATTTCCACCACAAAACTCCATTTAACTTTCCATGAAACTGATTAAGGTAGAAAGCATGTTTCTGCATTCTGGCCAGGCATGGTTCTCACTTTCTGAAGAAAATGCATTTTTAATTAACTTTAGTTTCTACTTTTGCTTTCTTATCTGACATTCTTTGTTAAATGATCTAACAGGATGAGACACTCATGCAGAAACATATGGAAAGAGAATTCAACATCTTCATAATAATGCAACAAAATCTCACGTTCTAGTATACCATGCTTACAACCAAATCAAAGACAGTCAGGAAGCCAGGTTATTCCACATGGTAAAATGTATCTGAAATTTACAGCATATAGCCTGTTTTAATAAAAGACATGTTGCTGGCTGCCTAGCAGACAGGAGTATAAGATGGCATGAGAAGAAAACGTATAAAAGTTGTCATCTGTCAGGTCCATCAGCACGTGGGGTTGGCATTTGGCAGCTCAACCTGCAGCAGATGGGAGCTGCTGCTCCTCCACTGCTCAGTGCAACTCCTGCATACGAAAGGGATTGAGCAAATTTATTGGGAAGAGCTTGACTGAGGTGGATCACCCAGAGGCAGAGAGCAGAGTAAAAGCCAACTCAGCTCAGTCTTGGGAATCAGAAAAAATAGTCTGCCTTGTAGGAGTAGGCTAAATACAGGGTAGCAGCCAAAATTCCACGTTACCATGAGAAGCTCTGATTCCAAGATGTCCCAGCAGTGCCCAAAAGAATGGAGGTGAATTTTTTTGACTCTGAAATGTCTCTACCTACACACTGTGGTTACTTCCTGGCAGTAAAATGTTTAACTTGCACCAAGATCTTTAGAAATTATATTAGAACACTGTACCTAAATCCAAGAGAGAACACCGCTGAGTTTGGCAATCCCTTGTATTCCCACTGTGCTCACAGATATTCATAACATCTCCCACACAGAAAACCAACATATATTTGGTCTCAAAGAACTCCCAGCACCTCCTAAGGAAAGAAATCCATGTAAGAAACCAACAGATCAGACAAGATCTGCAGCAAACTCTTAAACACTTAGGCCTCTCAGTTCTGCAAGTGTTTCTGTGACCTGCAATATAAATGTCTCAACAATCTCCAAATGTAAAGGGAGAGGAGATGTATGTGCTATTATAAAGAAGAATATATGTTTTCCCATGTGTCAAACCAGGGAGTTTGCTTTACTTTTTAAAAAAGCTAATATTGTTTTGTCTTGCCTATACATTATTTGCATTGCCAGGATCAGATCATACTGGGCTCTCCACTAGTACGAAGCCAGAAAATCCAAAGGATTAGAAATTTGAGTCACATCTATCCAGTTCTTTGAGAGAGATTCAATGAATGACTGGAGAATTAGTGTAATTACTGCTGCATCACAGATACTAAGCAAATAAAGCCTGATTAAGTAGAGGTGGGGAAGTGAGTTTTATTTGCTTAGGATACATGATTTATTTTCCTTATTTTATTTTATTTTATTTTATTTTATTTTATTTTATTTTATTTTATTTTGTTTTGTTTTTAAATAATAAATGCTTGATAAAGAGTTGGAAGGAAAACAGTTGCCATTAGAAAGTCATCTCTTGTATCCCTCTGGTCAAGCTGAAGCTAAAGCTGGTAGAAAAGTTTTCAGTTGAGATGTAGTTGAATAAGGTTTCCTGATGTGGCTGCCAGGTAGCTCAGATGAGCCACGGTGGGTGAGAGGAATCTGCTCCTGAAGGAGGCAGGGGACAAGCTGAGTCAGCAGCACTTGCAGCAGCATCCTCTGCAGCCTGATGGCCTCTGATTCCTGGCCTCACCCAGGTACAGGGACAATATTCCTGTGCTCATCTGTGGGCCTTTCACCAGCACCAATTGCTTTAAAATATATTTAACACACAATACATTCTATTTTTTGTAGATTTATATTTATACAGAGAGACATGGTGTCTCTATGTAGATAAGTAGTATTCAGAGTTGTTGTGCTTTAAATGATTTATAAGATTTTTCTATATTAAATACCTTTATAAATGGCACTGAAGCTGTGAAAACATAAGGGAATACTCCAAATGGATGTGGGTTACTGCAGCTGGCAGTTTGGGGTTTAAGTCCATAGCACATCAATGTACCATTTTTTTGAATCATGGGTGAGTGAGACACCAAGAGAAACAGTGTTGACACTGTGAATCTGGTGGGTTAGTAAAGCCAAAATCATGACCTTTGTTAAATCTGTGTAGTCAGGAAACATACAGAAATCCCATCTTTCCAATTAATACTAGAGCACGAAAGATCAGAGTGCAAGGAAAAATTCAAGTAAAACAAGAATCTTATAGTACAAATAAAAAACATACAACATGGGAAATCATATTGGGTGCAAATATGTGGACTGATGCACAGAAAAGCTTCTAGGTATTCAGTTAATTTTCCTTTACAGATCAAGAATACATTTATATTTTTAAGGAACTGTCTGCAGCTGCTGTCTGCCTAAACCACAAAAACCTATCCACTTAATAAAAGAATGCAACAAAACTCATTGAAGCCAACAGTCTCCAAAAGCATCCATTAATTTTGGATGCTTCTGGTTTCAGATGTCTCTCTTAATGAGCTTGAATGTAAACATGTTCTTAATAATTCTGCCAAAACTGAGCTAATAAATCGATGTCTTCGTTTATCAAGTGAAACACCCGACCTCATGCTGTAGGAATGAATCAGATGCTCTGACTTAATAATTTATATTACTTTTCTTTATATGAAGAAGAAAGAAAATTTGGCCCCAATTCCCTATTCTGTTCTCATTCCTCTCAGCAGCCGTGGCTCTGTGAGAAGCCTGGATGGAGCAGCCTGGCTGAGAGGGGCTCTGTAGCCTTGGTTTCATGCCTGACATGTTTTGGTTTTTTGAAATTTTTTTCCCAGGGAATTTTCTGTAAACAGGAGAAATGTTTTTGTAACTGTAACTTTGTTTACATTCTTCTCCCTAGGAGGGACTTCTTGATGTCCCTCTGGTCTGACCAATGTGATTGAAGAGGTTGGTCTTTGTTTCACCCATCAGATTGATCTGTGTAGAATAGTATAAAAGAGAAACACATCCCAAAAAACAAAGGAGTCATTTTCAGCCTTCTGAAGTTCAGAGTCTATGTTGTTATAGTGTACAACAGTGTCCACACCCCTCCCATCACAGCATGCACTTGTGGAAAGGAGAAGGGAATGTGACAGGACAAATGCTTTTCAGTTTGCAGATAACCCTTCACTGACAATGTACCTCTTCAGTCTGGTGGTTAATCAACCCATTAGCCACTGTTTCAAAAGGACTGTGAGAGACCTTGGCTCCTGAATGAGACCTGAAATGGCTCTTTGGTCCAAGCAGGATCAATTACTCACTGGTGTGTCCTCAGGACTCACTGCAGGGTTGATGGAGGTGGAGGTGTAAGTGCTGGACAGGGAGGTGACACTGTGGAAGTTTGAAATGGCCTGTTGGCACATCAATATTTTATGGTGGGACTGAAGAAAATTCCATCCAGAAAACAACTCCTTCTCCCCCAAAAGGAGAGGAAGCAGGCAGTGGGGGTGTATCAGGCAGACACTGGCACTCAGTTGTGAGGAGCTGGGTTCAGAGCTCCAGACACCAACCTGGGAAGCTGAATTGTGAGGGATGCCTCTCAATTTCTGACTCCCAAGGTTGGAACCCACTCCTGGCCAGGGGGAATTTTCTCTTGGGTAATTTTCCTGCAGCCCATGGCCCTAAAGGATTTTTTTCCAAAGAAGAAAGAGTTGCATTGCCCCAAAGGATCAACAATATCCAGGAAGAGGAGCCTCTCCCCATTCTCTAGAGTTTGTGGCACTAGAAGACTTGGGGACATACTGCCATAAGCAAAGGAATGAAGATGGAAACTAAAAGGCAGATTGTTCTCGATTCCACATCCTTCATGTGCAGACTGATGTTTTTTCTCAGTATTCTCAGGGAAATTAGATTAAAAATAATTATTTCTCGCCTCCCTTATCCCAAGATCTGAACTGGTTAACTTCTGACAGGTCATCGTTTTGTGCAGATTCTAGTGAGAAACACCAAAACGTAACCTCAGCACCTCATTTGGTAGGTGGAATGCACTCTGTGCATTACAGAGTGCTAACTAGTTATTTTCATCAGACAGGAGTTTGTTAGGTGCAAAAAGAGTGGGCAGAAAACACTGGCTGTAGACAAAGTCAGAAGAGGTATTTAATGTATGGGAAGGTAGATTCCAGGAAATGTTCAGAAGAGTTTGACTTTTGCAAAATTTTAAATAAGGTTTTTTCAGCTTAAAATAATAAAGACCATTGCAGAAATACACAATACACCGTACACAATACCCAGCAATCAATCTACAAAAGCTTCCTGGAAGAGTCTGGGACAAAATGTCTTCATTAAATAAATCTTTAGAGGTGAGCAAATGGTTCTAATAAAAAGTTTCACAGACAAATAGTTCTATTTACAGACTTTCAGAAAAGAGCTACAACACACACTTGTTCAAAGTGGCTGCTGGGAGGGATAAGCTTGTGTCTGACTTCAGGTGCTCCTCCATGAAAGCTCTCCTGTTGGGAGGCTCATTTAGGTGACAACACATAGATACCAGAACACAAACACATAAACATATTCCTCCCTTCCTGGTCTCTTATCTGGGTGAGAGTCCTGATGCTTGGATGATGCTGTTTTACACCACAGCGACATGGACTCCAAGATTCAGAAGGCTGAAAATGACTCTTATTTTTGGGATGTGTCTCCCTTTTATACTATTTTACACAGACCAATTTGATTGGTGACAAAAGGACAAACCTCTTCAATCAGTTGGTCAGACCAGAGGGACATCAAGAAGTCCCTCCTAGGAAAAAGAATGAATAATAAAGTTACAGTTTACAAAAACATTTCTCCTGTTTACAGAAAATTCTTTGGGAAAAGAATTTCAGAAAACCAAAACACCTCAGGCACGAAACCAGGGCTACACTTGGATGTGACTTTCCTCTGACTTGGACCTTCTACACCTTGGACCTTCTACAGTGACAAATGTTGAGCAGAATGCTTATTCCTCAAGCTGCACTTCAGTGATGTGCAGCTCACTGCAGGCCATCCCAGTGCGTGTCCAGGTGAATTGGGAAGGACAGCTCTGTAGCATACTGGGAATTAATTTGGTTTCATTTGGGACTTGGGCTGTGTGGATGACATTTGTGAGGCTTTGCAGGGCAGTGGTCTCACTGCTGGGGGTCTGCAGCTCCAGCCCAGCTGTGCCCAGGAATGTCCTGCCCAGCCCAGCAGCCAGAGCCTGCTCAGAGCCTCACCTGCCTTCAGCACATTGCTGCAAGGGGGAGGATAAAGGTTTTATGAGCAGGAAGGTATTTGAAGCAAACAGTTACAACTTTATAAAAATTCTAGAATTCAGATGTTTACAGATGCCTAAATATTAAGGCTTTCACTTCACTAATCTGAGATTAACCCACCACGAAAAAATAGACATTTGTTTAAATAAATTGACCACACTGCTAGTTAGAGATTTCCATTGTTCAGAAGGTCTGCCCTTTTTTGATCTTTTTTAGGATATAATCCTCATAATCCTGTATAAAGTTGACCACAAGATGTGTTCTCTCTTAGAGCTCTTTGTATTCAGCTGTGATCCTGCCACCATTCAATAGTTTTGGCTACTTTGGAGTTCAGGTTTTCAGGAGGAAACTGAGAAAAAGTTATGAAGATGTTAACCGTGGCGATAACCAGGATGAATTCAGCCACAATACTGTTAACAGATGAACACTGAGGGCAAATCTAAGCACTGACTGAGCTTTCTATCCCATCAAAATCAGTGTTTTCTTAGAGCATTTGCAGGATGTTCCACTGCTCGCAGCTTAGACCACCGTGTGTGGAAGTTCCATCTGTTTCCCAGCATTATTATTCTGTGTATGAAGCTCAACAGGTGACGTTTTCCGCTTATCTATTTTTATTGCATCCTCCTCTGCCATAGAGCCTCTCTGAGCCCTGCTTTACACCTCGGAACAAGTCCTTTGGCCAGATGGTCGCTGTGACAAAGGGGACAGATGTCAGAAGCTCTTTTGTGCTCCTGGGCACTGAGGCGTGGTGCTGCCCCTGGCAGGGACACGGGGCTGAGCACACTGCTCTGCACAGACACCACAAAGAGCACCCACCCCTGTGGGGACATCCCTGTGCTGCACAGGGGCTGCTCTGCCTCAAGTACCCAGCTGTGCCTCCAAGACCAGCTCCTGAAAGCCAAAATCTCACCAAGATGTACTCTAAAGCCAAAACGCCCATGAAAATGTTTTCTGTGTTTTCTTCCTGTATGATGCACATGGCTTCTGCTATAAACACTGTCCCCAGTGTTTCAATAAAAGCTTTGAATGGGAAACTTCTGGTTGGATTTCAAATCATAATCTCACCATGCTTCATCTTATCCTGATTACCAGGATTACATTATCTGCTTCATAGAGTATTCTCTTATCTTATGGGTAATGATTCCTCACTGCTGCTTATGGTTTTCTACAAAACCTTTCCTTTTCAGAAAACATTTCTTTTAAAGTCCAACTCCATGGCCTTATTTTGTGGATTAGAAAAGCCAAGTCAAATAGGCAGGACTGGTTGGCTGATCAGACTGTGGTGAAGTTCATGGCAGTGAATCACATGGTTATTGAAAATTCTGATAAAAACAAGCAATATTCCTAGCATTAGGAAGCTCTCCCTTTGTCTGTAGGTTCTCTGTCAACGTGATACCATCAAGTCATAAGCAGATCTGTGGGAAGCAGAGGCCTGAAATTGGTGATGGCAACTATGGCTAAAAGGACACAGGCAGTGAGGCCAGGGTGGCCTCCCCAGCACTGCTGGCATGAAACCTCCAAAATATCTCACCTTTTCAGGGTTAAAGAAATAACCAGAGATGACTAAAAATGCAGGTAGACTTCTCCTCTAATGTGACTACTCTAACAATTTACACTTTTAAGATACTGTCATATGTACTTACTTTTTCTTCAAGATCCTTTTTGTTGTTTTGGCTATACTTGGAGCAACCAAATATCCAGCCACAGCTGCTGGCAGTTATGGCAGTTATTTTTGACTTTTTCCTGAGAAATAGCTGGTAGCTTTCCAGACTCTTTGGCTGGTAGAGTTTAAGTTAAGACTAAAACGTTCATCTGATTGCATTTGAACTTGGGGCTTACTCAGGTAGAAAAGAACAAGTTGCACTTTTGACAGAAACTTGCTTCCAAAAATATTGAGCAAGTGCTTGGGCTACAACTTTCTATGCTATTGAGTTGTATTGCACAGGAAATTTGACACAATATTCCACACACACTGAAAACCACCTTTGTAGTTTATGAAATGTAAATACCATAGCATAAATTTCTATAGATACGTGATTAGAAATTAGAGCCCGTGGAAAAGGTCTTATTTATGAATTTGTTGAAAAACCTAATGAATCACCTTTTAGTCTACAAATATATTAGCCTATAAAGTTTTTTTAATCCTCCAAAGTTATTGATAGGCTTTAATATAACCTTGATAATATACGAGGGCATTTTACACAAGCCAATGTTTTGGATGTGGTAAATCCACTGTTAATTATAGAAATGTCTGCTTAAAAATCTAGGAGAGCACCTGTCCTAAAACTAGCTCCCTGCCTACATTCTGTGCAGCAGTACTTTGCCATTGCACTCAAAATAAATAGGAGTGTGCTGCAGTACAAGTTAATGAATAAATGACAAATTACTAAAACTGTCTGACCAAATTATTCAATCTCTTCATCATGAGTCAGAAATTCTACTTATGTTTCTTCATCGTCTGTATTTGCTTGTGTATGCTCCCTCAGAGCATGCTTTTTAGTTATCACTGTTATTACACACTTTAATGGTTGGTTAGATTTGTCAGATTTTTGCAAATTCAATGAAATGCCAAACAGAGAAAGCACATGAAACACAGCGTTGTTTCTACTGAAGTATTATTTTTTTCCACATTTGATTTGTGCTGCTGTTTAGGGGCAGAGGAAGGGAAGAATGTGCTCCTGACACCACATGCTCATGCTGCCAAACCAAGAATCTTTTCTGTCTAGGACTCAGCAGTGGTTTTGGGTTTATCCCTGTCTTTGGATTGGAGGTTCTGTGAGTTGAGTTTAACAGTCTCAGTAAACACTGTACATGATCTCCAGGACAAAGAGCCACATAAACCTTTCATTTAGTTTAACAGTAGTGGTGGGGATCCATTCTTTGATTAGGACCTTGTGGAAGTACCAGCTTGGAGTGGCATGGAGAGTCTGTTATTTTCCCCCAGCTGCTCATTGTCATTGGTCACTTCTCATGGCTGATTGTCTGGAGTTCTCTGGCAGGTGCTTGATGGGCACTGTAACATTTGTGTTTGGAAAACTTGCCTCGCTTCTGCCCATAATTAATTATTTCTAGAACTTTGGTTGACACATCTCCTCAACCCAAGAAGTATTTTTTTTCTTCCATTCCTGTAACAAACCCTGCTTGCATTTTATGTAAATATTATTACTGACATTTGTTCTGATTGGGAAGTGCTGGAATCGCCTGGTCGTGGAATTGAATGGCTCCTTTTTCCAATCATCTTAGCAGGAAATGGCTTTCAGGGCTCCAGATGTTGGCTAACTCCCACTAGGGCCTTCTTCCAGCTTAGGATGAGCCAGGAATTTGACAGATCAGATGCATTTGTGGAGCTGTAGCCCCTGCCTGCAGCAGTGAGGGCCAACACACCCAGTGTACCTGAGCAGGTGGGACACAGCAGGTGGGGGCAAATAGATTTAGGTAATTCCTTCCAAGTTATTGTATTAAAATTGTGTATTTTCAAGCAGTGGTGTTGATCCTTTGGAGTCACCCACAGTAGACAGCTAGCAACCCCCATGCTCAGGGAACAGAAAGGGACTGTGATGGAGATGGGGAACTTCAAAGTCTTCGCTTCAGCTCCTTCATTTTATGCTCCTTTTCACACAACAGTATCTAATCACAGCATATATGACTCAGTTCTGCCTCAGGGTCATCATTTCCTCTGTTCTTTGACCCTCTACAGACGAGAGCCTTTGCACCTTTCCTGGGCATGGGCACTGCTCCCTGGTGCTGCTGAAGGCAGGAATGGACCTTGCTCATGTCATGTTGGCTCCCCTTTCCCATGGTCATCAGCTGAGTGCATTTTTATACCTTATTGAAATGCACAAAAATGCACTGTCCAATTTGACAAAACTTCCAACTAATTACAAAGTACTTTTTGCAATTTCCTATGTAATATCCTTTTGAAAGTTGCCCTGTTTTCTTTCTCTTTGAATGCGTATTCAGATCAGGCAGATTTGTAGGCACACAATAAGAAGTTGATTTTGAAAAGGGGTAAATAAATTGCACTGGCTGGAAAAGGATTCCTTGCTGCCCTTTTATTTTGATGTGCACAGAACTTGCTACAATTTCTTTACTTTGCATTTCTATCACAAAGATAAATGAAATTGTCAATCCTGTTCACATTTCCTTTTGATGGCTATATAAAAGTAACAGCCAGGGTGCCAAAAAAAGCTTTCATTAATTCTTCTATTTATTAAGGTGAAAGGAGGACTATTTTACAAACAAAGAAGAATAAACAAACTGTGGTGAATGTCTGCTCTTTTTCTAGAGAATATACATTCTTTATTCCTAACTTTAGAATGACTTTGAGCAGTTTTAGAATAGATTAAAAACTTCTTGATTTCAGATTTCTGTTGCTTTATCTCAGTATTCACCACTACAACACTACACAGGATAAGTTGAAATGTTGTATGGTAATGTTGAGATTTAATCCAGGGAATAAGACCACACTTTACAAACAGAAAAAAGAGAGAAATTCTGTACTTGTTCCACAGAGATATCTGATATTAAGCAACAAAAAAAAATCAAGCAAAAACTAAACAAAAAACCAACCCCTACTCTGTTTTTTTAATATGTGATAGATACAGATATCAACGTCATTTCTTCAAAACCATCTTGGGAAAAGAAGCCCTCATCAATCACATTTATGAGGAGCAGTCTGGAGCAGAACAAGCCCTGAGTGCTGCCGTGGAGCTGACACAGAGTCTGCCCGAGCTGCCTCTGCCTTGGCAGCACACCAGGGCTCATCCCAGGGGACAGCAGCACCTGCCCAGTGCCACCAAGGTGGGACACAGTGCCAGGTTTGTCCCCAGGGCTGAGTACTCGTGCCTTGGGACAGCTGGGAACCAGAGGAGGAGGAGTGGGGAGGGGAGAAAGGCCCATGGGTGTTGGGAAAGATGGGACAGGAAGGGCTTGCTAATATGATTGCCTGGTAAGAAATACCGGAGATGTAAACCCTGTGAGTGAAATAGAAATGAAGGGCAGCTTTGAGATGTGATCATGGCAGGCAGGAAGACAGTGATGAGCTGGAGTCAGGTTGAAGGACAGAAAACAAAAGGACCCAAGAACGTAGCCCCTCTCCACCCTGCCAAGGTATCAGGGAAAAGGTAGATAAGAAAAGTAGTCTTTTGAGTTTAGAATATAGGATGATATGGTAATATAGCAGTTCTCATAGGCTGCATGCAAAGTCTGTAGGTTTTGTATCTTGCACCAGTTGGTCACTGTAAATTAGAATATTCAACACAAAAGGAGATATAATGTATTGTAATGAGGTCCCCACTCTCTTCTACCTCCTCTACCTCTCGCTCTCTCTTACCGCTCTGACCCCTGCACTCTTCTTACCTCTGTTACCCCTCTTAGCTCTTTTACCTCCCTTACCTCATACCCTTTCTCTCTCTCCCTCTCTCTTTGGGGCTTCCCTCCAGCCCAGGCTGCTGGCTGAAGGCAAAGCCCTTTTTACCCACGACCCTTGCAATAAAACCATGTGTTTCTAGAATATCTCAGGTCTGCAGAGTTCCTTGTCCCTGCCATCCACAGATGCCCCTACACATGGGTAGGTGGCAGGGAGGGGAAAGCTGGACATCAGGTCATGGGGAAGTGAGACAGGCACTACCCAGGCATGAGACTCCCTCCGAGATGGGCAGCAGGGGAAGGAGAACTGGGGCCCTCGACAAGCAACTGGAAGAACCAGATTATGGCTTCTCTGTAGATGGGGGTAAATCTACCTGCAGAGAGGGTCAATTCTTACAGCCTCAGGAATTTCTGTGGACTTTGACCCTTTACTTTTTTCACAGCATTGGGTCTTTTGGTAGGTTTTTTATTATTTTATTATTATTATTATTTTTCCCCCCTATAGTTTGTCATTACCCACAGAGGAATGGGATTTATTAGATTTTGAGAAAACAGCAAGCCCCAAGTGACAAATAAATCTTCAGAGCCTCTGATAATTAAGATGGGGAGGTTTGAAAATGACACCAAGTTTAGCAGTATCATTGTAACTTCCTGTCCTACCTGGAAAGTATTTGAGCAGAGAGTTTGTAAATGTCCAGGTGAAGAAGAAATCTCTTCCTCTGAGGGCAATACGTCCCTGAACTCCATGAAACAGAATCAAGTCTAAATTACCACACCAAAGTTGTCTTTGTTCTTCTTATGAGCTGCAAAAGGTCTCAGGACAATTAGTCCTGTCTTTTTTTATTGTTTCAGTGTGGAGTTTAAAACCCCTGACCTTTTATCACATCTATTTAGCTCTATATCCATGGCTCAGGAAAAAAAATTAAAAATGAGATGGATATTCTGTGTTTGGCAGAGAAATGCAGCACTAATTCATTTTCTGGCTACAACAGTCCAACTGTGTTTAGTTTTTCCTTCCTGCATTCCCATCTAAATCTGCCTCCTCTCTCCCACTGCTCCTTTTACACATTAGCATCTCTATGTGTTTATGTGTCAGTGTAAATCTTCAGAGTCAGTTTTTACTACAGTTCTCATTAGTATAGAATATATAAGACGTTCTGCAAAGGTCTGAGTTTTCAGAATAGAAAACTGTTCTGCTCGTTGAGATGAGGCTCAGCCTGCTCTAAATGTGACCATAAAGGATTCATTCCCAGACACTCAGGGGCCACAAAGCACGATATTGACTCTGCTCCTGCTGCAGCTGCCTGTGATGTTATTCACAGCCAAAGCCCCAGGCCATCTTTCTACTCCACTTTGAAGGAATCACTCTCTTTATCAGTGAAGGAAACAAGCAGCTTGTCTGCTACAACATTCAGGAACCTCCCCTTCCATCTCCTTCCCTCCCTTAGCTGCAGTATGAACATCAGATATAGGAGGAAAATTACACTGTGTTTCCTGATGCAATTAATTTTACAATGGTTCTACTTTAACACTTTGGACATAAGCACAAATGAGAAGAAAAATTAAAGCTTAAATTCATAAAGCCACGAAAACAGCACTACATATCCAGCAAAAAGATGTTTCCTTATCATCTAGAAGCAAAGGATTTAGCCACTGGGAGATGTTTTAAAACCAATCATTTTAATACCTACATAAACACCATTTCTGATTCCATGGGAAAATCATATCCAGTTCCAAAGGGTTCAGAAAAACCAGGCATAAAAACTTGAGGTCTTACTTTAAACTAAGAGGTATCTGAAAGTGCAGCCTTCCCTAAGGAAACCACAATTTAAACATCAAGTTTTAGACAAAGCAGAAAGCCAAAAACCTCAAACCCTACCCACAGCTTGTATCAAGGCCAGCTGTTTTTAAAGATCAGCCCTAGCTTTTTCTGACAGTGTGTTTGGACAGAGTCACCTGCCATGCTGGGGACACTGCCTTGGCCAGCACTCTGAGCAAGAGGAGATGGGCTGGGTCACATCAGCCTCTCATTTCTCCAAAGCAGGGACATCCCTCTGTTTGCACAGCCCAGCATTAAAAGAAGCTTTCACTGTGGTGAAAATGTCAGTATGCAAGAACTGAGTCCCTGGAGCTTTCCCAGCTAGATTGCTTTTTCTCCCCATCCCTTCACCCTGGTATATTTATTTTCGGGTTTTTTTGGGCTTTTTTCCTTTTCATTTTGGATTTCTTACCCCCACTACACTTAAAAATGACATAAATATTATGGGCTAGGTTCTGGTCTCCTGAAGTAATAACACTGAAGCAGCAAAGGTATCAATGTTTAAGAACACAGGACTCTCACCAGCTGCTTGGCTGAATGTTCTTTGCTATGCAAAGCTCTGCAATATTTCCAGTGGTGCCTTAGACTGTCAGCCTTTGGAGTATGATAAGATATCTCTCTGGTTTCATATTTGCATCAAGAGAAAATCCAGCATACAAATTACTTGCTCGGGAATATTTTACACAAATTCATTGAAATTTTTAAGCTGTTTCTGCTTTTACTGAGGGAGTGAAATAGATTATATGGTATTGAAGCATTCTCAGGAAAGTTTTTTTTACTTTTTGAAAAGAACATTTAAGTGACTAGTGTTATATTTATGAACTACCATATATTTGTGCTCCTGTTCGTTCCCCTCCATCACCCAAAAGAAAGGGCAGTACATCAGGAGGGTCAGCAAAATTCAGGTCTGTTTGGTAATAATGCTATTTCCAGACCATGCAACTACCAACCCATGTGAAATTTTACTGGAATATCACTCTCTTGCCTGCAGAATGGTTCTGTACCTGATGCTCAATCATTATGTTCATTAGTGGGAAAAAATCCTTCAGGAGTATCATTCTTTCTAAAAAGCCATATGCAATTGTGTGGCTAAAAAGCAGAAATGTCTTTAATTATATCAACCATGCTTGCAAATTAAAGGCATAATAACCCATCTGCAGCTGTGTAAATCGGCCTGAAGTCAGGATTCATTTGTGTACATCTATTTAAAAAATAAAGGAGTAAAACACATGCACAAGCATAACGTTTAGAGTTTGTGATGGATTGGAATGATATCAAAGGGTGTCAGAACAGTGAATTGGTGGTATGACACAAATAGAAAATCATGGGAGATGCTAGATGATGGCAGGAGAAAGAGGGAATTTTTTTTTTCCACATTTAGAGACTTTTCTCCACAAAAACAATGAGAATATTCTCACTCAATCCCTCACTTTACCAAATTTGCAGGACAAGGCTTAGGAATATCTTAAAGCTGGAGTACAAAGGTGACATCCTTCCCTGAGTGCCCCTGAATATCTCAGGAGAGTTTCCAGTAGCAGGCATCAATGTGTTCATTTAACTTTCTCCTCCAGATCAGGCTTCACATTCTGACAGAGAGCTACACTCCCTCATTTTAGATGTAAAATTAAAATTTACATTAAAAGAGTTTAAACATCTATAAGGAGCATCTGGAAGTGTTTTCCCAAACAGTGAATAAGCAAAAGCTCCAGGACTGGCTCCTTTATTGGTGTGTATTTGGTTAAAATATACAACAGCATCAGTGTCAAACAAATGGATGTACTTGAAAGAGCTACAAGGAATTACAAAAGACTCTTGCTCTCTTTACATCAGCTCTGTGATGCTTCCTGCTCCCACCTCTTGTTGAAGCTGCTGCTGTAAACAAACAAACAAATCCCAGAGCTGTGCAGAGGATGTTGGAACCATCACCAGCCACAGCTGGGGAATCAATCCAGGCATCCTGACACTGGGAAGGAACACACACATGTTGAGGCTGTGTGGAAACCTGTCCCCTTCAGCCTTTTGACAGGGCAAGGCAGCAAGGAGTGTGTCAGCAAAGCCACTTGGTCTCAGGATGCTTCTCAGGGCTGCTGTGATTAGTAACAGTGCAGTAAAATGCTCGTAGTTTAACAGCGGAAAACAAAAGAGTTTATAGGAGAAAATAAACTTCACTACTCAAAATGCATTCTACAAATACTGGGTCATTTCCTGCTTTCCTGATTTATCCAAGCACTCAGGCCTTGGCTAATCTGAGAGTGGCCCTGTCTACAGCCAGGGCTGGTGCCAGTCACAGTCATTTCAGCTTTATCTGCTCCCCTTTGGGAATTCCACTGGGAAGCTCCATTAAGGGCTTATGGTCCCAATGCAGAAAATGCACAGGGAGCCGAGAGTTTCCTCCAGCACAGATTTAAACCCTGACTCTGTGTGTGTATTAGCAATCAGTAACCTTGTCATGCTAGTGCAGTTTGTATTTTGTAGTGGTCATACATCTAACAGTAAAGTACATTTGGTTAATGGATCTGTGCCAAAGAGAACAGGAATATAAGTAATTCTTACAAAGAAAACCTCTAAAAATAGTGCTACTTTTTCTAAGAGATGCAAAGGGATATTGCTGATTAAGGGTCATTGCTCCTCTCCCACTGGGACCATTTCTGTGCTGGGGCTGGGCAGCCTGGGCTGGAGGAGACAGAGATTTGGCTGATGACAGAAATTAGGAGAGCACATTCAATAATGACATGAGACCTGGAGGACTTGATCCCTTGTTTCTGGGTTCTTATGCCAAAAAA
>VWZU01009869.1:1443420-1629005 GCA_013397095.1 Sterrhoptilus dennistouni
TATATATATATATATATATATAGATATATTTTTTTTCCTCTGTCTGAAAGAAAATCTAGTTTTATCTGGTCTTAGGCCAATTAGTACTTCTGCCTGTGGAACCTATTGGCAGCATCAACAACAGCAGATATCTTCAAAATATAAAGCTGGTCATTCCTGTAATAAGCTTTCATCTTAATTGGAGCTCTAACACTATTTTAAACATTAAAATAATGCTGGAAAGGAAAGCGTGGGTTTGGGGGGGTTAAAAATCTTTTATTTCCTATGTTCTTTTCAGAAAGTTATGGTAATTATTTTTATAGTGACAAGAAGATTATTTGACTTAATACAGAAGATTAAGTTCTCAGGGAAAAAAAAATTACTGTAATGTATACAAGTGGAAAAACAATGCCAACATTTCCCAACATCACTGGAAGAACTTTATCCTTCTGTGGGACAATTGTGTCCTGGGATTTGTGGTAAAATTTAAGGTACAACTAAAATGTGGGGCACAACCAAGGGTCAAACGTCTACATCCGACTCACAGCTCTAGCAATTCCTTCCCCCACCGCCTCCCCAAAATAGTTCTACACTGGAAAGTCTCTAGGTTTTCTCCCTCATAATCAATTTTTCAGAAATTCTTTAAAATTAAGTTTAGCTGTGAACTAATGGAAATAAATTATCTATGAAGTATATCATGGTGGTCCTGCTCTTGCAGTCTGCGGTGCGATGATAAATGACCGGCGTCGTAAAATAGCTGTTAATAGATTTTAAAGCCAGAGGGGAAAATTATGATCATCTAATTCTGACCTCCAGCATGGGGCTGGTGCCTGGACACCCCCCTGTAGCTTCTGCATCAGGGCCACAGCTGCTCACAGAGTGCCAGGACATTTTTCAGCCAGACAAGCCCAGCAGCCCCTTGGGAAAGTGTGAGATGAATCCTCACCTGGTGGGAATCAGGATGGACAGAGCACCCCGTTACACCACACAGAAATCTGGTCTAGTGCTTTATTTTTTTATGGTGCCATGAATCCTGGTCTCCTCCCTGGCAGTGCTGTTCTCTTTCTCTCTTTCCCTGAGCTGTCCCTCTTCAGCTTTCCTATTGCTCTGGTATCTCCATCCCAGCAAGCTGCCCAAGCACTAGCCTTCCCTCTCCTCTCTGCAAATTCCTTCAGGCCCTTTCTCTTTCCTGATCACCATGTCCCTGTGCTGGCTCTACCAAATCCACTCATTGGCATTGGTTTTTAGGGTCTGACATCAATATCTTGCTCATGACAGCACAGTCTCTTTTCATCCACTTGGGGAATGCTTCACTGATTATAAGGAGACCATGAGCAGAGAGAAGGGATAAATTACTCAACCAGTCCTCTACCAATGACTTTGTTATGTCTGCTTCCAGAATTGTGAGCACCATAACTCTCTGATTTCAAGGTTTGTGCTCTAATCAATTACTTATGAGATAGGAAACCAAGATTTTTGTTCAGGTTGCTGTATTTTCCTGCCTGTATTTTCACATCCAGGAGAAACTCCACAAAGTAGAATTCATGACTGGGAGTGCTGATCATTACTGTTCAGAACTGCTACACTGTTCCCCTCCTATTTAAAAAGTTTTAATGCCCTGTGGATTTTAAAGCTAATTTTTTAAACTAGAAAAAGTCAAAAATGGAATTTGAGTTCTGAGAATTGCCAGGTTTGATTTGCTCAACACCATTCTTTATATTTGTGCAGGCACTTTTCACCCTTCTGGGGCAATGCCAGCCCAGACTATCTACAATTCCTATTTAATAATACACAAACAACTAACTAAATAAAGCAGATGTACAGACAGAAGATCATCAGGTCTTTTTTAAAACCAGCCAGAATCACAAACTGATTAACAGTGACAGGAGTAAGACCAGAGTGGGCTCCACTGGCTGTCTGCAAGAGCTCTTCCCAGACACTAGGGGATCACTGAAAGAGAAGCAATTGCTGAAAACTCACCTGAAAGGCACTTGGAAATGCCTGCAGTGTTTGCTTAGTGACATGGGCTCCTGGGCAAGTGCCAGCAAACACCAGTGCATGGAGCAAAGGGAAGTTACTCTTCTGCTGGCTTACTCTGATCAAAAAGGATCAAAAGTAGAGTGATCTGAATTGATTCTTGAATGTGGCTTTCCTGGTTAGCACTGTACAATGCCCATTACAGCACTCTCAAGACTTGAGGATGTGAGGGCATAAAGCAGATTTCAAGCCTGAAGAGCAAAATAAATTACTTGGCTTGAGCAGATGGAAAAGGACACTCCTTTTCTCAGCTGTCTAGCAAGCCAGGAGCAGAGTTTAGTCCAGTGAGAACAAAAATAGCCCAATAAAACCCACTGGCTGCAGCAGTACAGATGGCTTGTACCATCTCCTAAGCCATTTACTTTTAGAAGCTGAAAAATGGCAGCGTTGAAATTTTAGGTGAACATTTCACTGCAGGTGATCATCGTAGTGTGAAGTGTTAGCTCAGGCTCTTCTCTTGCATCCCTTCTCTCAGTGTTTTAACACCTCACTCTCCTGACTCATTGTCTCCCCAAAAGACCTTAATCCAAGCCAGGGCTTCAACACCCAAGGCAGGAGCACCAACTGTAGGGATTCATTTCAAAATCTTACAGAACATTGTTCCTGCCCTCCGAAACAGTTGCTAATTATCACTTTCACAAATATTTACTGCTATCTGAATCTTGAATAGAATATATTATGAAAATCTCCATATGCCCAGGCACAGCTTGACTTAGCGGGCGAAAGACGACGACTCTATTTTGGATTCACACTGCTGAGAGAGGAACACTCACTGTATTGAATTCATACCTCATTTAAAATTGCCTTTACAGATAATAAATCCAAATGTTCCTTTGATAATTATTCTGTACTAAAATTAATGCCAAATAATGTGCAAGCAAGCAGGCAGGCCTTTATGGGTATGATTACAGCATTTACTTCTCTTTGGGAACTGCTGGAACTGTCTACATAAATAATACCATGCCATTATCCTTAAAGCAGCGCATTTGTTTTACAATGAGCCCTTGCCGGGGGAACTTTTCACATATATACTATTGAAGCTTTCTGTGCACCTTAATCATCTATCATATCCTTTAAGGAAAGATCCTTTAGAAGAGAACTCTTTTCCCCCTTCTCCACTACTGCTTGACATAAAACCATAAAGGTTGCTAGGAATATTGGAAACCCTCCCTCCCTTCTAAAAGACAATTTATCTTCTTTATTCATTCTGCTTGAATGCCTTTGTAGTGAAAGAAACTTTTACTGTGCTTTGCCTGAAATTCACATAAGTGCATATGTTATAAGTGCATATGTTATAAGTGCATGGTGAACTGCCAGAGTTTCAGTGTCTCTCCCAGCCTGACATGTTTTCCTCCTTCCCTGCTGTTCTGCAGCCCCTTCCTTAATTGAACCCAAGCTTTTTGGGGCACTTGCACTAGCATGGAGAAGTGCCACCTGCCTGGGGAGCTGCCTGGCTCCTGAACTTTGTGTGAAATCTATCAGCTGAGACAATTCCTGTGCCCAGTGGACACAGTTGACAAATTATAACCTCAGCCTGTTTGTTGCTATCAATGAATTCTAAGTCAACAGCCATATTTTGTGCTGAAGTCAAATAAGCACTAGGAACTGTGAGATAACAGCTTAATTACAAGCTGGAGGGGCCTATACAGCACTGAGTCCATGAAATCACTGAGCTGCTCCTGGCTAACACTGGCATCAGAAAACCAAAAATACACGGATGAGGAAAAATGGCAGTTTTGTTGCAGACTGCTACTGAGCAGCCATTACACTCTAATCAGAAACTTTAAAAGGAAAAGCAGGAGTAACTCAATTCAGAGGCCTTTGACTGTCAATTACACCAGAACTTTTCTTATTCGTTTTGCTGAGCAGCTCCTGAGTGATTCTGATGGAGTGAAATCACAAGTACTGCTCACCAATGCTGCAGCTGCAGCTCTCCCAGTCTCACCACATGGACACTTCTTGCAAGTCAAAATGAGATCTGATAAATTATGAAACAAGGACTCCAGAATTCAGATTGCATTGTGAGTGGATTTATATGCTTGGGTCCTTCCTTCCCTAGAGAGACAAGTTGGAAATTGAGGTTGGATGATATACATTGAGTGTATTTTCTCTTCCAGGGCTCCTCAGCAGGTGAGGTGTCACTGCCTTCCTCTGATAGGCTCCTGTGCCCTGTTCTCTAAATTACCAGGCTCTTCTCTGCTCTGCAATGGAAAAAGAAGATTCAAAACCTAGGAAAACTTATCATGGACAAGGGCTTTCCAGCCTGGCCTTGCCTCTGGCTCCCTCCTGCTTTAGGCAGTGTTGGGCCTGTTGATAACTCCATTCCATAAGGGAGGAGAGTTGATGCCTTGATCAGGGTAGGAATACCAACAACACTGAGCAGGATGGATAAGCCTCTTCCCCCTTGGAGTGCCCAGCCTCAAAGTTAATAAGGCCACTCTGCAGCTGATGCTGAGAACAGCTTTTTTCTCAGCTTTAAAATATTTTTTCAAGAACTTTGTTGATTGCCCCTCACTCCTAATTTTCCTTCACAACATACATTTGGGTTCCTAGATTTTAGAACTCTTGTAAATGGGAATCTTCATTTTTCTTGAAAGGTTGATTTTTAAAGCCAGCTTTCTGCCCTGATTTTAACATGTGTTCTCTGAACACTTTTTCATATCCAGTAGAATGCTCATCCTGTAACAAAGGCAGGGGACAAGGCAACACATGCTCCTGAGACATACCATAGTATCTTCATTGAGAGCAGAAAATTTTCTGGCTCCTGAGGCTGGCAAATGATCTCTTAAGCATTTCCAGGGGCACTTGTTCGGCTGGTGATACCATCAGCGGTTGGTATGTAACCCTTTCTTGTCTCAGTTTCAGTAAACTTAAATTGCACCAATCACTTTTGATAGGTGTGCAGGGCCTCTGAGTGGCTGTACTGGGACTGGCAGCTCAGACTGGAGGCAGGGCAGGAGGGAAAGCTGAGGTGATGAAAGGGAGCAAAAGAAGTTTACAACTCCCTGAAAGGAGGGTGTGACCAGGTGAGGGTCGGGCTCTTCTCCCTGGGAACCAGTGACAGGACAAGAGGACACAACCTTAAGCTGAACTAGGAAGACTTAGGTTGGACATCAGGAAGAATTTCTTTAAAGAAAGGGTGATTAGACCCTGGAATGGGCTGCCCAGGGAGGTGGTGGAGTCACTGTGGCTGGGGGGATTTGAGGGAAGACTGGATGTGGCACTCAGTGCCATGGTCTGGGTGACATAGAGGGGTTCAGTCATGAACACACTGATCTCAGGGCTCTTTTCTCATTGATTCCGTGAGGTTGCACTTCCCATGGCACTTTTGCACTGCAGTAGCTGCTGTTGGATCATAGGATACCTGCAAATCCTTTGTCCTCACTTCTGCCACCGCCGAGCTGAGCCAGGGGCTGTGTTTGCCATGGAGGAACCCAACCAAAGCTCCACCTGAGTGGGAACAGCAGAGTGCAGCAGCAGCAGCTGGGCGCTGTGCCAAAGCAGGGAAGGGCAGGTGCCTCCCTCTGTGCCATGGCTGGCAACAAACCAAACCCCCAGAGAAGTGAGAGACATGGTTATGGGAACTAAAACTGGACCTGAAGAGGTTTTTTTGAAGTTCTTATACAAATGACGAAATGGAGGGGTCATCTCAGAATTAGAAATCTGGAGAATGGCATAGTTTAGAAAAAGCAAACAAGAGCTGCCAGAATGAGAAGGTGAAATACAGCTATTGGTGCTGTGACAGAAAATAGGAGACTCAAAATCCAAGGGGAAATAGTTTATTCTGTGCTGAGATGTCTGAAGGAAATGGACAACAACTGCACAGACCCAGTCCAATTAGGAAAAAAAGATGTAATTTAATTACTTTCCATAGATCTTGGTCTCTGAGAACCAGACAAATGCAGAGCTAGAACAGATAAAGTGCTGCCTTAGGGGTGAATATTTTCAGCAGAACTCATCTCAAGGAAGTGAAGTTGAACAACATGGGAAACTCCATGCAGAAGAAGATATATTTCTCCTTCAAGTTTATTTACTTTTAAGTGAAGTATTTGGCAACTTTTTTCAATTAGTTTTCTCAGTTGAAAGAACTCTGGAATTGTGAAGCCTTGCAAAGACACAGGATTAAATTGACTTGGACAGGTGAGGTTCAGAGCTCACTAAAAGGTCATACAATTTAAACTGACAGGTATCACAGAAGACAACCTGACTAGCCCAATATATTTCCCCTGCCAGAAAAGCCAAGGACTTTTAAGCAACAGATTATCATGGATGCTGCTACCAAAAGTTATTTAACCTCATGAGTAAGTGAAAGTTCTAGGTATAGAGACAGAGCTGGCTGCTGAGCCTGCCACTGCCTGTGTAATGGGAAATCATTCCATATTTTCTGTGTTCCTGGCTGTTCCCAGGCCCTTGCAGACACTCCAGTGCCAAGAACACTGTGCCTGCCACACTGATTCTGGATGCAGTGCAGTAACCTCAGTGAGAGTTAGAGCACAGCCCAGTCTGGCCCAGCTCCTGCTTCTCTCACCAGTGGTCATACCCTGATAATGAGAACAATCTAACCAGCCAGTGCATTCCCTCCTACATGGAAGGTGACTAATTTCAAAGATTTTCTGTCTCTCACTGTGGGTGGACTTCAGCAACTGCACAAAGGCACATCATCAGGACACCTGAAGATATTTTAAACAATTGTAGGCTGTTTTTTACTAGTGCTGCTTAGACAGAGATGTACAGCCCCAGTTAGGCAGAAAATTTAGTGTTCAGTGAGGATATGGAAAAGAGAGCCAAAACCATCCAAGGTTTATTTAAACCCCCTTATTTAGTAACATACCACCTGTTGGAAAGATGGAGAGACCTTCCTTAATTTTCTCTCAGGACAGGGATACAGCTGTAACCCTGGCAAAAAGACTATGGCAAGAGCTATGCAAATTTACACAGCCAGGATTCCATGGTGGGACAACAGCCCAACAGCTTCCAACAAGGTGAGTTTCAACACCCTCCAGAGGTGCCCACAAAATGGAAATAATTGGTGTAGAATATTCACAAACCCACCTAGCACATTTCTCCTTATCTCAGTGTGCTTGAAGCACCTGCAGGAATTGGTGAATGGTAGACCTGGGTAACTGAGAGAAGCTTCACAGTTCCTCAGTCTCTGTATTTTGTGGACCAAATAACGAGGTGGATCAAACAGGCCTGCTTCCCTTGAATAGAAGGCTATTTTCATTAGGTGTTTTTATTTATACCCTTAGCTGCTCTGGGCTGTGAGTGGCAGACAAAGTGCTCTCAGAGATGAGGAGGGCTGCTCTCCTTGTAGTGCTAAATTACAGAGGGATTTTCTCTGCACACTGATTCCAGCAATATGAAAGGTCAGTACACACGTATCTCCGGCTTCGAACGGGAGATGAGGAAATGCTTAAGCTTTTATCTTGTTTCCCAGTGCTTTGGGTTAAGCCTTACAAGTTTGCTGAAAGCTTTAGTGGCTTATATCTGCTGGATGATAGTGTTAAGTCATGGCTGTAGTGGTGTCCTGCACACCACTGTTCGTGGCCAGCTCACCACCATTGCCTGCTTTCTCTAAGAAAAGCATGAGGAGGTAATAGGATTGGGAAGAGGGGCCCTATCATCTCTGTCTCCACTGGGTGAAACAGGAGCAACCATCCATGCAGGCTTAGCCTGCTAAGGTGCTTAGGCCGCTTCTGGAGAGACATGGCAGAGCTGCTTGAAGAGCTGACAGGGACAGAGGGGAAAGGGCAGAAAACTAAAAAAGAAGTATTCAAGGTGTTAAGGTATTGCTCTCTCTGCCAGAGAGAACAAATCACAGAAACACTTTTCCAGTGGCAAAGCTGCATGACGGGAGAGTGCACTGGCAGACACTGTTGCCCCTGACTTTCTTGCTTTCAAGTGTTTGAACCTTTGCAGCAGCTTTCTCACGCTGCTTCATGTAAACAATATTGTATTCTTAGAATTTATCTGTATGTTTTACATAGTTGTTCTCTGAGAGACAACTTGATTGAAAGTAAGAGTGACCAATCAGGTCAGGAGGTTGTAACCTCCTTGGGCCAATCTTGCCCCACTGTACAAAATGTATATATGTAGAATTGGAGTCAGATAATAAAAGAGCCTTCCATGTTTGACCCTGCTGCTGCTTGCTGTCCTCTGTGAGGGTCTGCACCACGTCACAGTGTGTTACCCTCTAAGGGCAGGGGTAACATCTGGTGACCCCGATTGTCGAAGAACGGGGTCCCCCGTAACAAGACACCACTGGAATTTGAAATAAATATGACCAAAGGGTGTGAGTCCAGCAGTGAGGGGATGAAGGAGGGTGAAATGCACCTCATGGGGACCTTCTGTGTGTTTGTGCTAGTTTGCTGCTGGGATACAGGGTGCTCTCACTGCTCATGTCAGCAGTTAGAAGTCATAGCATTCTGTCTTAGAGGTAGCAGAGGGTACCCCTCAGCCCTGTGCAGGCTGGTGAGGTCAAAGCCAGCCTAGAGGGAATAAATTTTCTCCTTTGAATGTCACAAAGCCAAAACCTGGCTGTTCACTCTGCCCTCAAGCTCTAGAGCTGCTGCATTCGTGGTTTGCTCCTGCACTACTCCTTCAGGTCATGATTGCCACCAGACTTTGTGAAGCACAAGTTTAAAACAAACTAAAAGCTTTCCTGAATTTTTAGGAAGAAGTGAAGCAGAAGAATCCTTTCTTTCCTGATTGCAACACCCCTGGCATTCCCCACAGATCGTGCTCACCCTCAGAGACCTTGCACTTCTATTATTAGCATCACTGACTTTTGCATTCTGTCTTTACATTTCAGTTGTGGGTTGTACCATGGGACTACTCAAGATTTCTGCTTCCTTTCCATTTCATAAATAAACATGCATGGGAGAAAAATCCCCAAGCACTCTTTATCTGCATAAAACTGATTCACCAACAAACAGCAATTTTTGCTATGAAAACTGATATTTAGCTTTTTCTGTTGCTGCCTCTGCAAATGGAGAGCAGTGACTTTTATTTTTTGTGTGTGTTATTTCTCAATAACACCATTTTTTCTGGTACAGCTTTCAGTAGCTCACTAAAAACCGGCAAAACCTGCAAGATATTTGTTTTATGGTAATAACACAAGTGATTACACTTTCCAAAGCCAAACAAGTGCTGAGAAATTATCTGCTTGTCTGAAAGGAGGTTTTGTTTGTAAGCCTTCCCTCATCCCGAGCTCCAGGACAAAAAGCAAAGCTGATGAGTTTCAAACACTTCTGTTCTAGCCAGTCAGTGCCAGCACAGTCCCTTTGATTTGTGCTGAACTGCTCCTGTTTTGGGGAACACAAAGGAAAGGAGGATGAGCCCCCTGACTGAAAGGAGAATGAGATATGTGATGGACAAAACTGCTCTCCCTGTGCCCCAGCTGCCAGGGCTGTGCTCCTGTGCTGACTGGGGAAATAACCAAATTCTGCCACTCTTCCCCTGGCTACAAAACCCCCACCCACTGCAGTCCTGTTCAAAATATAAGAGGAACTCCAGGAAACATCGACCTGGGGCTGTTTCCCAACATGTGGTGTGAGCTCAGGGGCACAGCTCACAGAGGTGACCTGGGCATCTTCCCAGCACTGAGCCAGGCTCTCCAGCCATGCAGGGCACTGCAGAGACTGTGGAGATCCTTCTGCTCGTGGGGACAGCTGCTCCTGGAGCAGCAAGAGCCTCCTGGCACAACCACGGAGCATTTAACACAATTCCCTCCCTCTCTCGTTCTGCAGAAGGAGCAATGAAATCTGCAGTGTAATGTATTCAGCAAAGTTTAAATGATAAATGCTGATGGCATTTCCACTCACTGTTAATATTAGAAAGCTGGAGAAGACTCCCTCTCCTGAGGTGAACCACTGCAAATCAGGAATATTTTAAATCAAAAGAGACGCAGGGCCAACTTGCAGTGAACTCTAAATTCCACGGAATTGACACGTGCTGAATTTAGGGATCCTGTTTAGCCCAGCTCTGCCTGCAGGGTAAGGTGAGGTGTTCAGTGCCATGCCACACTTTGATTGTAGCCGAATTCCTTTCTGGAAGGGTCTGACAATCCTGGCCTTTCCCTGTTTTCTGTACAGAGCTGTTTCAAATCTTCTCCAGAAGAAGAATGTGTCACATATGTCTTTTCAGCAACAGTATCTTTACAATTTTGAGAAAAAGAAAAGTGTAATTTTTGGTTTTCTTCTTTTTAATGATCAAAGTCAACATTATTTTTGTATGGAAGCGTGTGTGTGTATAGTAAAATGATGTTCTCTTTGCCTGAAATCTACCTGTGTATGTAATATTTATAGCAAACACGTTTTTATCAGAAACAGGTAATTAGAAAACATTTCAAAGACACTGCTGGAATATCCCATGAAGACTTTCCTACTGGAGCTGTGGTTGAGAAGGAATTCTGGTCTCAGGAGCTCCAGGAAAGCAGAGGAACTCCACAGCTCTCTGGGATTTCTGACCCAGACAGTGGCAACTAAAGCAGAGGGTGAACTATTCCCTCTAAACGGCCAGAGGGCTGAGAGAGGGGGAGCTGCAGCAGTGGACAAGTGGGGAAGGGAAGCTGGGCGTTGCCACTTGACAAGTAAATTTCAGAACCTCTAGAAACAGCAGAGGTGACAGTGCTGACATTTTGCATTTCTGCAGAAAGCACAGAAATTTCTGCAGAGAGCCCTGAGAAGGTGAGAAAAAGTGAATTTCAAGGTGTCATTTTGCCTTATGTCCTTGAGTCCTTGGAGCACTCGTCAGTTTAGCTTTAATGCAAGAAGAAAGGAGGCAGCTGCTTTTCTCTTGGGGCTCACTGACGACACTGAGGAGCAGCTGCCTGCCCAGGGCTTTCCCAGGCACTCACTCAGAGGAGTGCACAGGGAGGCTGGAGGTGCTGAGCCCCTGGGGATTGGACACAAGCAAATATTTAAGGATGATCCTTTTTGGTCCAGGCTCTGCAGTGGGATCTTCACCCCTCTCTCAAGCTGTGCTTAGTTTCACTAAGGTGAAAAATGAAATAGAAATGCTTCAATACAACTCTGAAAGGAGCACACAGAGCAGGAAGCTGGTTGTAGCAATTTAATGAGAAGACTAGGGCAAGGTGGTATTAGAAAGCCAATCCTTCCCAGGGCCAAAGAGTGTTTTTGGAAGCTGCAGGGAGCTGTGCCTGGGATGGGCTGGCTGTGCCTGGAGTTTTGCTGCATGTTTCACTCAGGACATGGCTGAGGCTGCTCTAAGGGGACACAGAAGCCACCAAAGCAACAAAGCATTTGTCATTCCTCCAAAAGTTACTGCATTGCTGAGCAAGCTGCTGGAGCTAACACAACACGGTCAAGGAAAGCAGACTGGAAGCCTTTAACATGATTTGCTGCATTCACCTTTAGGTAATTGATAAGCAAATATTCACCATAAAACCTTTGGAGCCAGTCGTTCACTCACATGGAAATAAAGGGGCTGTGAAACTGTCACAGTTTGGAGGCTCCAAGAACAAACTTCTATCCAAAGGAAGTGAGCTTAAAGAGAGAAGTTGTCACAAACTCTAAATCCAAACAGTCCTTCATGTCACAGACCCTCACATCCCAACCCAATTGCTCAGGGCCACTGAGAGCTTCAGCAGCAGCCCAGCTCACACAGGCCTTCTTTGGCAGAATTTACAAATAAATCGTTGACCTGGTCAAACTGTTTTGTCTAAGGAAATAACATTTCCTCAGAGCTGAGCCATTAATCCAGTTAAGTGTAATTAAAGCATTTGCACAAGTCTGAACTAATTTCTCTGTTTACAGAACAGATTGGATAAATATCCCTGTGAGAGGCAGAAAATTCATTACAGCAACAGCTTAGGTCCCTGTATTTCTAAGCTGTCCTGATATGAGGAAATTACTTTGGTACCCTAACAAATATATCATTTCAGTAAGCTCTTAATGTAAAAGCACTGTGAAAATAATGTCAACAACCTTGTGATGACTAATAAATAGACTGATGTACATCCAGCTGCACATAATGAACCTTTAGAGAGCCTAATGTCATCATAAGCCAAAGGAAAAGGTATCACAAGATTACAGCCGAGCTTTTATACACAGGCACAACATTTCACTCATATTAATATTTCTTTTTTCTCCTTATTCTCCCCAGATTTGTGCCCTTGCTTGCTCCAGGGGCAGCCCTCTGAGCTGGTGCCTCATGACACTCCCAGCTCTTTCTGCCTGCTTCTCAGCTTTGAACTTCCTCAGCTGCAAATCCTGGAGCTGCTGCATTGCTGGATGAAGCTTTTTAGTTGCACTTTAGACAGAATTTTTATATTCTTGGTGCTGTGTGAGGACTGAACCTCTCAGGGCTGCACTCAGCCAGCAGGGACAGAGGGGAGGTGGCTGGGCTGGTGTTGGAGTGCAGGTGTTTGCCCAGTGAGAGCTGCAGTGCCACCCACACCTCTCAGCAGGTACTAAAGGACTGTGGAGCAAGAGGGACATGTCCCTTCAGCCTCCTGCTTCAAAACAAAGGCACTACTTAAAACCTCAGCTGTGCAATTTTGATTCTTTTACAGAAGCAGCAGAGTTTTGGTGCACTGTCCCCAGCTGAGCTGTGTTGGTGTGATTACAAAAACCCTAAACTGATGTGTGCTACAGAACCCTGTGATATGAGTTATAAGGACATACAGCCATGTGGTGTAACTTTAAGTCCAGGGGGTTCTGAGAGTGGAAGAACATACCTCAGTACCAATCTCCTGAGCATCCAAAAGTGCACGTTTGAATTCTGCACAGCTGCAGATTAGGGAATTAGAAAGGATACTGGCTGTCAGTTCACATTTTTTAAATGACTGATATTTTTTTCCTGTACACATCTGCTTATAAATGGGTTTCACTACGGCACAGACTTTTGGAATAGAGAATGTTCACAAATTCTCTTTCCAGGTTTCTGTTGAGTATTAACAAATGTCTGTACATTTCAATCTCACAGGAAAAATCTATCTGAGCAACAGTTTTTCCTGTCCTTATTTTAAAAGATCTCAAACAAATATAGCTATTATTGCTGATCAGAGGCATTAACATTTAATTTGTATTCCTCATCTTTAGTCTCCAGGGTGTTAAAGTATATGGTAAACAAGAACACATCTAGCTCTTCCTACCACTCCACACATTTCTGTTGTGCTTCTTATTTCCACAGCTTCAGGTCTTGTCCTGGACACTCCTTCCCATGGGAGGCTGTGGGAAAGGAGATTCCCTCCCAGAGCAAGTGGATATCCTGCCATGCTGGCTGTTCCTGAGATCCTCCTCTTCTCCCTGACAAGGGATGGGATGGTAAAAGCGCAGCCAGCAGCTCCTGGTGTTTTCAGGTTTGCATTTTCTGACATCCTGTTTCTTGCCCAGTTGCACTGCTTGTGATGTGAGCTGGCAGCTGAACACCTTGTTAGGAGATGCTGTCTTGGAGAAGAATGATATTGTAGTCTCACAGCAGCCAGATTAAGCTGCTGCTAAAGCACCCTTGCAATTCTAAAATCACTGTCTCTTTAGTTTGCATACAGTAAAGGCATCAACAAAACACACCACAGGCAGAGACAGCCAGCCCAGGGAATGGTATGGCAGCCCTTGAAGTCCTTGAGTGGTAATTGCACGACCTCTTTATTTATCCATTTGGGTCCATATATCAGTTCTCCACAGGAATCCTGGAGAATTTTAAGTGGCTTTTGTTAATGCAGTCAAGAGATAGGCTGATTACCTTGTGCTCATTAGAAGTGTACAAGGCTACCAGAGATAATTGGAGAGCTCTGTGAAATATTTGCCTTTCTCAGGTTGCAAATATTGTAGAACCTCATTAGTTTACCCTGCTATTGCCCATTGACTCATTAACCAGGGGTTTGCAACCTGAAAGGACAGAGGATGAATTCCTAATAAAACAGGAATGTAGTGCTCCTATTTCTGCAGTTTTAGTGCACGAAACAAACATTCTGGTACAGTTTTGTCTGTGCAACAGACAAGGCACTGTAAGTGAGAAACCGACGTAAAAGAGGATTCAATTTGATGTCATTTCAACAGTGTTAATAAAAGTGCTAATAAAAAGGGCTCTGCAAATGTGAAGAAGAAAAGCAAAACTTTATTTTGTATTTATGATTCATTTCAGGTAGGAGAGCAGTGAAACTAATTTAGTGTGAAATAGTTTTGTGTCAATGTTCAACCATGAGCTGCACCGACACATTCACACAGGTTCAGGTATGCAAAGGGATTAGTGTACTCACATTCCCATCACAGTGGATCCAAAGGCATCCTGGGCCTGGCTGCAAGGAGGACAGGGACAGTGCAGTGCGCCACTCCATAAGAACACCCTGCAGCTTGTCCTTGAGCGAGGCTGGACAGCCAGGCTGGCTCTGGACAGAGCGGAATCACCTCCCCTTGAGGACACAAACACAGAGCTGTGATACTCCTTCCCCAGGGAACCATTTCACCACTTCATGGTCTGCTTCTGAATAGCATTGAAGCACCAAAGGAGCCTCTGGAGAGCAGCCTTCCTCTGTGGGCTTCTGACAGACACACTCCAACTCACAGCAGCCCACCTGCAACACTGGAAGTAAATCACCTGCATCTGATTCCAGTGCCATTAACTGGTTCTGAATCACCTACATGCATCTGATTCCAGTGCCACTAACTCACCCTGAATCACCTGCATCTGATTTCAGTGCCCCTAACTAGCTCTAAATCATAGCAGATATTTAAATACAAACTCTAATCTTGATTAATCTCAAACTATTCATAAGGAAAGGAGGGAGAAGCTCTCAGCTGGACTGAGAGTCTTTCTAATTGGCCTGTGGCAACTACATTACAACAGAAAATTTTACAAGGAACCCTCCAGAAATGCTAGTAACATTTTGAAAAACCCTGTAGTTTCATGGCACAATTTAGTTCTAAATGATTATATAATTACATTTGTGAACGTAATCCTGTGGGGTATTATTCTAATTATAGACCACAATCCTTCTTAGCAGCTTTCAGAGAAATAATTTGTGTAATGAAATGAAGGTTTCCAGCTGCAGCAAACAAACCAATCTCAAACCTATTTTGTAAATGACAGGCTACCCTTAATGGTGTGATCCAGCTTGGATCAATCCACTGACTCCATATTTGCATGGATTTTGGAGGATTCCTTATTCCAGAGCAGAAAATGGCTGAGGGCAGCATGCTACCTGCAGAACCCACAGATATTATCCAAGATGATAAAAAATGGAACAAAAAAAAAATTAAAACTGAGGCCCCAGCTATTCCATTCAAGTGTGAAGTAGCACTCCCAACAGAGGCTGAAGACAAGAGATTCTTGGCCTTGGGGGCTTGTTTATTCTGATGATACAAAAGGAAAAGCTCAAAGAAATTTTCTCTATAAACCCCAAACTGCAGTGCAGAGCAACGAATGTATTTGAAAAGGAAACACACAGTAACTCCAAATAGATGTTCAACCTTCACCTGTCTAAACTGGAATCTTTCCAGATACTAAAAATCACCGTAGACACTCCAATGCTACAGATCAGTGCTTCATGGCACTGTTATCTGAGCCCTGGGATAAAATCTGTTCACTGTCCCAAAACTATCACCAGTCATTAGTTGACACAAAGAGCACCTACAAACCAGCACTTTACTGTAGCCTGTTTCCTAACAAGCTGACCTGGAGGACACATTTGCACACCTCTTGCCATGTGTGCCACCTTGTTTGGCCAGATAGAAGCTTCCTGAGATTGTGCTTTTTATAAAACATCTTTAAACAACTAAGGTAACAAGGCAGATGATGCCAATGCTGAGGTATTGGAGCATCCTTTGAGGACAGAGGTTTACAGAAGCTGGAAACAAAAGGCACACACCAAGCAAGTAAATCTACCTTCATGCAAGAGGAGGATGTAAGTCTTTGATCAGGAGAGCACTGGGAATAGAACTGGACTGCAGTTGCTGCCCAGGCTTGTGCCTTCCTATAGCACTAGAAATACACACTGCAGCTGGGCAGATAATGGGTGTATCCCTACACCAGTTTACACTGAGAAAAGATGAGCAGGCAATACTCACAGGAACAGAGAAAACAGAGGCTGAACCTCTTCAGTTTGACCTGGCTGAAGCTTTCACATTAATGTACCGAGGGATGTTGCATAAAATTTCTGTTCTTACAGTTTTATTTGATCCTGAGGGTTTTTTATTCTGCCTTCCTTAAGCAACCAACTAGTAGACTATCAATCATTTTTTTGATTCAACATTGTTATAAATGTTGATTATTTGTGTTATCATTACTTATGACTAGGTATACTTTGATCTGCTATTAAATCAGAGTACTCACAGTAGAGGCAACACACAGGATGGCTGTGCCTGTGCAGTCCAAGACAAAGACACAAGAACATCTGGAAATGATGAGCACTTGGTGCAGTCAAGAATGTTTGCTAGGCCAGGGCAAGAGAACAGATATGCCTATTTTATGTAGCTCTTCTTTTACAATAATAGTGTTTGTAGAATTGGTAGTCAGCTTGAATTGTGTTCTGTACACTGCATTATATATGCAAATTAATTCCTATTAATCTTTATAATGCTAAGCTCCTGCTAAAAATGTTCATTTAAGAAGTGCCTTTGTTCTTCTGTCTCCCTAATTTCAATTCCCTTCAGTCCCTTCACCCTGTGTATTAAAGCACTTTATTAATTTTGTCACGTTAATCTGATCACTGCTAAACACCAACACCATTTCTAAAGGCCTGAAACATGAGGCTAAGCCACAGTGACACCCAAACAAAAAGCCCAACGAGCAACAGGCACAGCAGCTCTGGTGGTGCCTGCTCCTCCCAGGAGGTGACAATCTCTGCCCCATTGTGGCCCTGCCACCCACCTGGGCAGGCAGACAGGGCAGGTGAGGCAGGACAGGCAATTAAAACCTCATTAAAATAACGGGGTGGGGGTTAAGTGTGTCATCAGAAAGGAAAGGATCAAAACCTGACAACAGCAAATCCACCAAATTCTGTGTCATCCTGCAAATTAGGGAATGGGAGGCCTGGAGCAGAGAGGATTATCTCTGAGTGGTGATTACCCAGGTCCATGGAACTGGCATTAATTCTGAAATGATGGGATGAAAATAGAGAAGTTACTACCCAATAGAACTGTCTCTCCCATTACAAGATGGACATGTTAACAAACAGGTTTTGTGCCAGAACAGATCTGTAAAGAAAGCAAGAATTCATGAGAATTCATGAAACACTCTGTACTTACAAGAACAATTTTCTATTTTAAGATTAATTTCCATTTCCAAAAATGCATGTCCAGAAAAGTGCTGTCAATTTAAACATACAAGTACTTTGCTAGAAATGTATTTTCCTTTTCCATTTATGCTCACTGAAGTCTTGCATGGTTTTAGCAAGTGTTTTGGCTAATACCTGATGAGAATGTAGATAATTTGATGTTCAGGGGATACTGAAATAGAGGTGCACTATATAACCCTCCCAGAGCTCCAGGCAGAAGCAACAGCAGGCACAAACAGATTTTTCTGACCCGGCATATTTTATCTCATTATGTGATTGTTGATTAAGCTATGCCTAGCAGGTAAATTATGATTGATATTACAGACTCTTAAAAAAAACCCCAAACAAACAAAACAAAACAAAACAAAAAACCAGAAACAAACAATAACCCAGCTATTTTTCTTGAATGGACATGCAGTCTGAAATTTCAAAACTTGCTTCATAAACAATCCACAGCCTGTCAGCCTTTTGTTTCCTTGTAGTATTTGTTAACTATTTCTGAAGGCAGAATAGGTTAGGAAATGGTGAGCCAGTTCACAAACATTTCATTTATCCTAAAGAAAATAAAATTTACAAAAATGACTACTATACTCTACAAATTGGCTATTCCATGACAAAATTATTTTCGCCTTAATAACAGAATCAAATTATTATCTAGAATGCTTGCAGTTTATTAAATGCCAGTAACATAATTGGGAACTGTCTGATATGAGGAGGAAAGATGTAGCTTGCAGTAAGCACAAATATTAATTTAATTTAATTTTTCAATCCATTTTGAGTAATGGAGGGAAAGAAAAGGAACCAAAATAATGTGATCCAATGACAGCGGTGTGCAGCAAGACTAAACAGGACACAAACTAGAAGATAAACTTCAGTAGTCACATCTGCATGCTCAATACTAAAAAATATATCTATGTTTAGAATTAATTTTCAAGGCCTGAGACAGAAAACTTCATGATCTGTGATTAATCACAGAGGAAAAAGAAAAGACCAGTCCCATTCCAATTGCTCTGAAAATTGGATGTGTTGAACTTACAGTTCACCTATACAGTCTATACATGGTTTTGAGACACAATCTAGATACCTGATGCTGTTGAAATACAAGAAGAATAAAAAGGACAGCAAGTGGTAAGAATTCCTCTTCCTATCTCTGGGAAAAAGAGAAAAATATAATTTGTAATTATAACATTTTCAAGTTCAGTTCAGTTCAGGAAGATTTAAATTCCTTATACAGTTTTATGCACAAAGCCACAATGACTTAGAAAACATGACTGCCTCACAAACTCTGCTCTCTGTGACAGCTTTGTTAAACTCATTTAGAAAGGGTGTATTTTGTAAACTTTTATTCTTCGCTCAAAAAGCTTTCAAGTCATGGAACATTTGCAACAGAGAGCAAATTTGGTTTGGATGAGTGGTTAAAGGCTTTAACCATAGTCCCTAGTCCTGTTGACAGAACGTGGTTATAGCTGACTGAAAGGCCTCCCATCATTATTTATTCTTGTCTTCACTAAGGGGTTAACCAGGCAGAGCTGTTCAGACACACTGGTTGCTTCACTTAGTGCTTGGCAGAACTAATTCCCTGGTTTAGGAAAAGTTCCTGATGCATATGGTGAGTGCAGGGGTCACAAACCACCATAAAGCCTGGACCCAGAGCTGGTGCAAGAACAGCACACATGGGGACTGGCACTGCCCCTTTGGATACAGGATATCCCCCCCAGGATACAGGAGAGCAAAGGGAAGCATTTTTGGACACGCTGCTGAGCACTTTTACTGGTGGTGCCGATGGTACACAAAGTACACTGACAGTAAAGAAATACAAAACACCACTCTGGTTCTGACCAGGCACAAAGGAGGAAATGGACACCTAAACCGCTTTTACAGAGGAGGATTTTTAATGGATCAAATCCAAGACGCAGTGCTTGCGTGCTGCAGCACAGCCTCTGTGACAGGGGAGCAGTGGGGCTGCAGGGGGGTTGTAGGCTGCCAGCACTTCCTCCAAGCTGGTGTCTGTAGCTCTGGTTTTGTGCCTAAGATGTTTTAGTTTTCTAAAATTCTATTCCCAGAGAATTTTCTATAAACAAGATACATATTGCGACTTTGTTTTTCATTCTTTTTCCTAGGAGGGACTTCTTATTGATGTCCCTCTAGTCTAACCAATGTAATTAAAGAAGTTTATCTTTTTTGTCACCAATCAGATTGGTCTGTGTAAAATAGTATATCAAAAAAACCCACATGCCAAAAATAAAAGAGTCATTTTCAGCCTTCTGAAGTTCAGAGTCTGTGTCTGCTCACAGGAACATAGGGATGGGAGGCCACCACCTTTGTTAGTCTAAGGGGATACCACGAGGGCAAATGTTCTCAGCCTTCCAGAGCAGCAGATTTCTGTTGGGAGCATTCACCTGTGCAACTTCCACTAGTGAGCCCCAGAAGGCTGTAAACTGGCCCAGACCTTCCCTCTAATTCCAGAGGGAAGCCTCTCCTGCTCACCACATACTAAGTAAAACCATAAACACACATACAGCTTGTTCTTTAATTTTTTTTTTCCTGATCTGTCCTAATTTCTAAGCAAAAACCCTGTGTCTTGAACAGCTGTTGGCAAACACTGCTGTCTGTAAGTTTTCAAACAAGACACCTGGGTCATCCATTTAAAACCTGAACTTCCCTGGATCCAGATAGATCCATTGGAGCCAGGGGAAACAGTGCTGTGGTACTGAAGGTGGATTTCCTCAAACTGATCATCATCCTGTCTGCAAACACATCATAAGCACATGAGTGTGAAACATTTTTCCATCATAATGCTTTAACTATTAATGAGAGAATATTCTAGTACGATAAATATAAAAAACCAAATAGCATCCAGCTTCAAACACTTGAAATAAGACTCACTACATGCCTCCTACAACCCACAAGATATGCATAAGCCCAATCCAAACCATGAGACTCTGCTAGGGATGCAAGAAATGGGGCAATAGCAGCTTAAGCATTATTACAGATTTCTCAAAGGTGCACAGTGGGTTTCAGAGTGCTCAGTTTCCACAGAAACTAAGCTACAGACTTGCTTTTTTAAAGTCTAAGTTCTATTAGAGACATAACTTTATTGCAGTTTTACATGCTTAGCTGGAACAAATAAATTTTGTAAACTTTGGGAAAATGCAGCTCTGAAAAACTTAATTATCATTATCTCCATCTATCCAAAAGACATAAGTATTAAACATAGGCACGAGCCTTGTAGCAGTTACTGGTACAGTGCTAATGGCAATAATTCAAATTCTCTTCAATCCTCCCCACAGAAGTCTGTTATCAAGGCACACTGGCCATAAAGGTTAAGTAAGTTTTGGCAGAACTACAAAACATTTACAATTAAGACCAACAGCTTCAGAGATGCAGGAGTGTGAGAGGAGAGTTGTCTGTGCCTTCTGCAGCACAGGGGATTGAGATTCTGCCCAGCTCCTCACATATTTGATTGCTTGATTTATTTCCTGGGAGCCCTTCATTTCAGATGGCATTCTACTTCTTTATCTTTTTTGTGCACATTTTAACTTGTTTACTGATTTACTAAGCAACTTTATATTAGTTCCCACCCAAAGGACTGCTGAAACTGCTCTAAGTATTTACTTTCAATCAGACAGCTTTTCTCTTCCATTTGTTTTCTTGACATTATCGGTGCCTTCATATGAAAGAAGAAGCTCCAGCAGTGCACCTCTATCACAGTGGCTACACATTTTAATCAGAAAGTAGAGGAAACAAATCTGAAAAAATTAATATAAATAGGATGCTTGAACTTTATAACATGACTTTCACAGCTTCATGTCACAGGCATGATAGCTACTGCAATAGGAAAAGTTCAGCTCAGTGAATAATTGGAGAATACACTTCTGATGTTTTTTCAGAGACAATTTACAGAATACAGCTGCCTCCACTCAGATCAAAGCCCCTGTTACAATGGCCAGATTTCTCTCCCTTGATAGGATCTGCTCTTCAGCTTCTACACTGAGGGGTCCTCTGATCTCTCTCTCTCAGAGACAGCAGAGATCCACACTGGAAAGGGGTCTTCCAGTAAAAAAATCAAAGTATTCCAATAGATACAGATGAATATCTAACCTGATCCTACAGATCTGAGCCTGCCAGAGTAAACTGCTCATTTCTTACAATCACCAGTAATTAAAAAACATACATGCTCATTTTCATCCTTTAACCCAGCTAAAATAAATCTTTGTCTCTCAGTGGGCCTTGCCAAAGAGAAGAACATATGTATGTAGGTTTCAGGATACTTAAGCTTATAGAGAAGTTTCAGGGGTAGGAAAAAATGCTGAGAGTTTCAGAATCCATTAGTGGATTCTATAGGACTTTGTAATTTATAGCTGCTTTTCCCTGGGAAGGACTTTAGAGCAGACCCAGGTTGTCACTGAGGGTCAGTATGAAAATCCCTTTAATTTCATGAGTGAATTTCCAAGCTCTTTTGGGGTTAAATCACCAAAGAAAAACAGTGAACACCAAATAAGTACCAAAGAACACCACGGACTTTAAACCAGGTTTCCATCATTCCCTAGACACTACTGGGAGCACAGTGAGCTTAATATATTATGTGGTAGACACAGACAGATTATTAAATAGTTATATTGGTTCTTCAGAAATAAACCCCTTGGACTCCCACAGAGCCAGAGCAGCACCCACACTGACTCCAGGCTTGACTTAGCTGTTCCTACTACTTTCAATTCAAACTATGAAGAAGCAGACACAAACCTCAGGTGCAGCAAAACCATGGCTCCTTCTCCCATGGAAAAAAAACCTCCCAAAACTAGCCAATTCCCATGTTCCTGAATTTCTGCAGATGATTTCTTGGTGACATTTTTCATCTTGACAGCACATTCATGAAATGTGACAAATTTAGGCAACAGTCTCGCACTGAAAAATGTTCCTGTGAACTTTTCCCAGTTAAGCTGCAATGGATTTGCTTAGCAAAAAAACAAAAGGCTTTTCCTCAGCTTGGCTTCCAGTTACTTTGATACATGACGCTTCAAGAAGTTTTTAAAAATGGACCTGGCATGGGTTTTGTATTAGTTTTTAAAGCTCAGATCATCGTTCAAGATCCTGTGACATCTCTCACTGCCAGGTCTGAGAGAAGACTGTGGGATTTTGCAGTCCCAAGGCATCACCAGCACCCATCTCCCCAGAGTCCAGTTTCCCCAAGTGCCCTTTCAGTTTGTGGCAGCAGCTCAGTGTGTGACATCACCTGGCTCTGCAGCTGCAGGATTGCTGCATGAGGCAATCTTGTAATTGTCAGATGGCAGAGCTCTGGCCAAGAGAGCTGGGGGACCTCTCTGCTGCTTTCCAGACCATCCAGGGATGAGTCAGGCAGGCCTGGGGAGGTCTCACATGTCTGAAATGAAGCCATAAACCCTGTCACAAAACTGAAATGAAAGCTGTGGAGGACTGGAGTGAATGATGAGCTGCTGGGGTTACAGACAAGGCAGCTGGACAGGATACCTGTGGTAATTCATGGATTATTGTTCTAAATAGAAAATACGGGTTGGCATGTTGATGTGGAAGAGAGTGAGGAACTGCACATGGAGAGAGGTGTTCAGGAGGCTCTTAGAGAGCTGCACTCACAGCCTAAGCAGCCAAGAGCCTTTTAACCTCTCTCTACCTCATGAGTGGAATTTCAACACCAGCACTCTTAAGGTCATCTTTTGGTGAATGTTTACCTTCACAACCATACTTTCTACACAGCTCTCCCTCATCCATGGGGCTTTAACCAAGACTGCAGTGCAAATGTATTTTCTGAGATATATTCTGACTCGGGTGCATGACCAGGTTACCACAAATTATTATACAAAACATTCTTTATATTCATCACTAGAGACTTCTGAGATCAACAGCAAAACTAAAACTTCAAGATCTTTTCAAAGCATATCCTAAACCCCCCTGGATATTTCTATTTTATTTAAGCAGCTCTTATGCTCTTCCTACAAGGATCTCACTGTAAACGTAAGAGCCTCTGAGGCTGTACTCACAGGACAAAATTGGAAGATGGTTTTGGCTGGACCAGAAACACACAAACCCAGCTTTTCCTTGTGGTGGAATTCGTTCTCACAATAGAAACCAGCAAGGAAAAAATTAAAAATCATCTGCCATAGCAAAGGGGTACAAAAATAGGTTTGGATGCTACATACAATAGTGAACAACAGAAACCAAACTGCAGTAGGGTGACTTACACATTTTATCATCATCATTGAATTACCAAAGCCCACAACCAGTTTGCAACAGAACAAAAAGCACACAAAGGAGAATTTTAATACTAACAGTGTTCTCCTACGGGATAAATGTTATACAAATACCAGAAATGCCTTAACTTATCCTTGAGAAGTAAAGTGTTTCTTGAAATGAGATGATAGCATGCTCAAAACTAAACTAGTCTTTGTGTTCTTAGGAACATTGGACTGCAAAAGTGACTCTGCTCTTGGAAACTTCTCCTTTGCAGTCTGCTGGGGTAGATTAACAACGGATCTATTAATTTCATCACTCCCCATGAAACAACCAGTATGCTGAGCTCTAAATACTGTGCCGGTGGGAACAGTTTGTTTATTCTTGCTTAGCATGAGAAATTCTAGAAGAACAACTTTTGAATAGAGATTTTAGAAACTTTAAAATCAGAAGATTGGAACCATTGTTTGAGGAATGAGCATCAACTTAGGGGAAATTCACACTTGTGTTTCTTAGAGCTTCAGGCACACTGGACAATTGCTGGCCTTCAATCTTCAATAAAATGCAGTTAGTTCAGCTCTTCCATTCACAAATCCTACATTATCACCCATGATTCCTAAAAACCTTTGAGCACATAATGCAAAATGCAAATCAGGCTAGGAAATGTTCATCTATGATCGGCACCTAATGATTTGAGTGACCTGAATTTGGAGAATATTCATGGAAGCATAGTAATTAGACATGGAAAAGTCCTGAGGCTGTCTTCTATTACCCTGGTTAGTGCAGCACTGAGCCAAGGCTGATTACTTTTTACCAATCTCATTTTGCAAAGAGCTGTGTGGAGAATCTTCCACTCCTTCTCTTGAGAGGTTTTCCCAATAAAGCAGATCTTGCCTTTAAAATATTTGTCTTGATAACCTGTACCCACTTTTTGAGTAGTCTACTTCACTTTAATACTAAGCACACGTGTTCTTGCTTTAAAGGAAGGTGTGCTCAGCTATATCAAGTATTCAAGGACATTCCAGTGGCTCTTTAGCTTTTATTTGGTTGTATTGTTCTCTATGTGCTCTTCTCTTCAGCACTTTGGAATCTCAAAGGCATTCCTCATGCATCTCCTGTACAAGTTCAGTCCTCCAGAAAATGGATAAGAAATGAGAAATTTTACTAGAAGTAGCCTTTGAAATCCCCTCTAGACTGCACAGATGGCCAGAAATCATAATTGGAAGCATTCATACATATTTCAGAGTGATACACTGGGAAAAAAAAAAAAAAAAAGAAAGATAAAATGCAAGAGGAAAAGGAACAAAACCCCTCAACTCAAGATGACCTTTGGTTAAAAACTAGGTTGGTGTCTCCCCTCATCATGCAACACAATAGACAACACTTGAATTAAACAGGTACAAGTGAAGCATTGCTAAACAGGACTCTCTTAAGAACAGACTGCTACAATTTGGTTGCCTATCTTATCTTCAGCCACAATATTAAATTTATGAACAAAACAATTCTGCTAGACACAAACTACCCAACAGGATATATGTAAATACAGGGTGAATTAGAAAATACAAACAGTCCAGACTCTGGGGCTGGACCTTAGTGCCAAGGCAACACTGTGGTGACATCATGCATAAACAATAACAGCCAGGCTTCCTGGAGCACAGCCAACATGGAGGGTTTGTCTTAAAGGATGGATTAACCTCATGTAAACGTTATTATTAAAATCATGTAAAATCTCACAGATTTAGAAAAAGAAAGAAAAAAACGGCCACACCCAGAAAATTCATGAAGAAACAGGAAGAAATCTAAATATAGCCATGCCATCATAAAGATTTTATTGGTGCCAATTAAGAATGATTTTCTCACTTGTATCTTCTGCGGATTTGTGCCAATTTTGCAATTTTTGTGCTTTTACATCCCCCCTGCCAGTACATCAGACATTCCCCTCCCTTTGGAGCACATCCAAGGAAAATGTATTCCAACCTCAGGGTTGGATGAGCCATGGCTGTGAGCCAGGGTTTCTGCATTGAATTCCCAGGTTTTTTTCCAAATCTCTCTGCATATGCTTTGCCAATGAATTGTCTCCAGAAGTAAGAAGAAGCTAATAAAGCTGTGTTGGTGTGTTCAGTATGGTCCAGCACTCTCTGTTTCACTAGGCTGAAATCCCACCTTCCAGAGCTAAAGCATGATGAAAGTTTTGGGGAGGTGTTACTGGGGAGCCTGTGCTGAAGGGCTCAGTGCAGGTAACCCACAATCTGCAGGTAACCCACAATCCTGCACACAATGTCAGAAGCTGTCTGTGAAGGCAGGACAGATTTGCAGGATCAGGGCCTTATATTCTGAAGAGGTGATCTGGACTGGTTCTTTGCCAGTCTAACTGGTTGGACTTCACTAGAATTGCCCTTGAAATATCAGCAGCAGAGAAAGGGAAAAAATGGCCTTTGAAGACGCAAGTGACATTTCCCATGGCTTCTTTAGCTTCGAGGACTTTGATAATACCACTGTGCAGAGAAGGGAAGTCTCTGCTAGGTTGAAAGTAACCTATTTTATTAAAAATTTTCATCTCTAATGTTTAGTAAAAGCCAAGTGCCCTCCATTATCTACACAAAAATAGCCCACTAGGTATTCAGGGCTGTCTTTTCTAGTGTCTCTGCACACTCTGTAGCCCTGGGTATGCTCCTCATGCATTAGCTGAACAGGATTCTCTGAACCACTCCTCCATCTGTGGTACACTCCACACTGAACATTGTTGTGCACTCACTCGCTGAACCATTTTTAAACTCAGCCTCCTGCTGAGAGCTAAATGCACTGTTTGTATTCTAATCTTTGTACCTACTGCAGCTAAAGTATAGTGGTTCCACAGCTAGAAGGCAATAGCTAAAGTGGAGGAAATGTAATTAAAGAGAATAAAAAAAAAGAGATTGATAGAAAATGCAGCACATTGCTCTAGACATATTAATTTAGTGCTATCTGAGTGACTTGAACAACTAATTTATTAAAATTACCTGGAAGCATCTTATGATTACCCCAACATAAGCAGTATGTAATTTGCCTCTGCCTCTATTCTTGGCAAGACAGTCCATGCTTTGCATGCTCAATGTATGAGACGCAGGAAAACCAATTAATGCTGTTGACCTTTACAAACAGGATAACACCAGTGGGCTTGATCACCGTCCCACAAGTGCAGATAACTGGTAAATGAAGGGCTTGGTCCTGATTTGTGAAGCCAATCAGAATGAAAACATGCTGAACTCTCCCTGGCTTCAATGCGAGGTGTGAATGTTTAGTATCCTGTGCCACTCTGAGGTGGTTGTGACACTTCACAAGTTCATTGCCTGTAGCAGCCAGAAATTGAGCCCACAGAAGGGAGAGGTGGCTGTAATGAGGGGAATGCCACACCCTTCCATGCCAGGCTCCTGCCCTCCCAAAACTGCCCTTGTATGATGAGCCCATGGCTCCTCCAGCAGAGCTAAAATCACACCACAGGCTCCTCCAGGCTGCTGACTGACTCAGTCACAGCTCAGTCTCCTTCACTGCATGAAAACACTTCAGAGGCTTGGTCAGAAAACACAGAGAAGGCTTCGAATTCTCACTCCAGTAAACATATTCACATTATTGAACTGACTCTCACAGTTTGGGGAGATTTCCATGGTGGTTTAACAACACCAAGCTCGTCACTGAGCTCCTATGCACTTGCTCAGAGGTGTCAGCAGGGTGAGATCCCTGAAAAAGTCTGAGCTGGTTCATCCAGAATAGCATTGAAAAGAATTTCTCTTATAAAAAACACATCTAATAGTGGAAGACATCAGACATAAGTCAGAGATCACTTTAGAGAACATTTTTTGTTGGTACATAAAAGAAGGTTTTGTCCTTGAGCAGAAAATGGTGATAAAAGTGGAAACTGATGAACAGGACATGTCCAAGGGACAGCAGAAGAGACCCAGGCTGACAGGTGCAGACCTGGAGAAGAACATCCAGCCCTGTGCTGACTGCTGGGAGAGTGGCTCTCATACTTAGCCCACGAGGAGAGAGACCTGCTGGGAAATAAAAGAACAAGCCCCAGAGGTTCAGTTCATGGTGGCAGAAACTCTCAGTCCATGGAAGCCTTTTGCTGCCATAGCCACGTTCCAATGGTTAAGAATAAAACACAGTTTTGACATCTTCAGGTTTCTGGTAGCTGATCAAGCAGTGTCTCCTCTCTGGAACTACACTGTCATATGAGTCTGCTCATAAAGGCTTCCCATAAAGGCCAGGCACTGTTTTGTCACCCCACAATGTCACACAAAGAGAATTCACACCACATCTGCCCCATTGGGCACTTGAAAGCCCTCCCTGGAATACCTGGCTGCTCAAGGCCATGCTCCTCCCAGTCAGTGACACTGTGGTCCTGACAGCTTTGGGCTGCATCACATCTGACAGAAACACAGGCACAGTCACCTGGAGATAAATGCCATGGCCCATAATTATTGAGAAAAACTATTTCATAGGGATGGAAAGTGTTGTCCCGACCTCTCCTATCTGTGTCTCTGCTAAAAGGCTGCAATTCGCAGCAAGTGGGAACCAAATTCAGCTAATTCAGTGCTCCTTCAGCAAAGTGAGGGGGATTCCATCAAGGGATGGTTTTGGTCCCTTGTGTTCAATCACAGCATGATAAAGGTGCTGCTGGAATGACCCACAGCACTGCACAACAACTGCTGGAGGCCAGGGAAAGGCCTCTCTTTGGTTTGTAGGGAGGGCAGGGCAGCCATAAAGCCTGATGTTAGTGCCTCTCTCGGATTTTCCCTCAAGTTCATTTTCTAAATGATTATCCAGCATATGATCCTCCCAGCCCTGTGTCTCTTCTGGTGATTAGTTTGCTGCCAACTCAGTCTACATGGACCTTCCCCGAGTCCATAATGGGAAAGATATTAATTATAGTCAGGGAAAATTGAGTTTCATGACTCCCAGAGGACCATGCTGCAGTCTCCATGAAACCACTTCTTTCCACCTTTTTATGTCAAGTACAACAGACTCCACATAAATGGTGCAAGACATTTTTATGAGTTACCTCATGAATGGAAAAGAGCAGCAGTTGTATCGAGCTGCCTGTGTGCATTAACCTTGTTTCTGAGGAGCTAAAATTATTTTTGGAAGCAAAGTTAAAGATACTGCACTAAGAGTCTGTCACTTGGTCTCCCTTCTCATGTTCTGCCTTTTAGCACAGGTCATACCCCTGCCTGCTTGAGCACTGGAGAGGGTTCTAGATAGTGAACAAAATTTGTAAGCCCTAAAGCTGTTGCACTTAAGTTCTTACCCTGAGGAACATTTTAAAGAAGCACCATAGAGAGAGCCAAACCCAGTGTACATTAACTACGCTACAAACTAATTTCAGGAGGCAACTTGCACTGGAGAAGGAGCCTTAGCTCCAACAGACAACCATTTCTTATTGCTCTTATCATGTCAGCATCCTTCAGAAAAACCATTTCTCTCCCTAAATTCATTAAGACTAAATCAGAGATTGCTGTTAAATTTGCCTTGATTTTTGCTGCATACTGATAATCATTAAAACACAACTTTCTTGATCATTCACTTTTTATTACTTGAGGTTCCTCTGTATGAGAACTATACTTTCCCAAGCAGTGTGAGCTGGAAGTGACAGCCCAGAACTGGGAGAAAAAAAACCCAACCCTTTAGGTTTGAATCCTTACCCTGCCACTGCAAAAAAAGGAAAAAGGGAAAAAACCTCCTTCACTCTCTCACTTCTGAAGAATGGGAATTAATTGCCTTGCACATATACACACACAATTTCAAATAAGCTCAAGTAGCCTACGTATAAGAATTAATTGCACATGCCTGTTTTCTCTGAAGTAGAGACACATTAAGGATGTAAAGACATTTCCAGACCCATGGGAACAGTGTTCTTATACCAGCAGCACTCTACTGGAATACAAAAGAACCGGTGGGGTTTGCTTTTTAAAGTGTGTTTAGCATGGCTGAGGAGCCTGGGGCTGCTGAGTCCCTGCCAGTCCCAGGCCAGGAGCACAGGGAATGAATGTGAGGAGCCTGGGCCGTGTGTCCCCAGAGCTGATGGACACACAGAAGACACGTTTGCATACAAGAGGAGGGATGTGTGAGTAGGAGCTCTGACATTGATGGGCACACACGGAAAAGGCAGCAAGAGCAGGAATGGACACAGGTGTAGGTGATGTCAGGAGCAGAACTGAGTTTGAGCATCCTCTCCTGCCCTCCTCCCTCCCTCCTGCTTTTTAGTTACTCCTTTCCAACTTTCCCCAAAGCATTGAGAAAAGGAGAATGAAGAACACACCCTGCTCAAAATGAACTCCAGAGTGCTGCTTCTCACACTGCTCCTGTCTTGCCCGGGAGAAACAGGAGGCAACAGCACACTCAGGGGGTCTTCCAAGGCCTCCCTGTGCTTGCTCTGGTGGGAGCCCAGGCCTGTGTGGAAGCATGGAGCAGACACAGGGCATTATTCCTCTCTCCTGGAATGCACCTGATGCTGCCAGGAACAGCTCCCACCTCAGCTGGGCAGGCTGAGCCACCACCCAGCTCCCCTCAGCTGTGAGCCAAGGGGAGGAGAGACAAACCCAGCTCAGGCAGAGAGAGCAATTGCCCAGGGGAGCAGGGAGAGGAGCTTCTTCCCCTGCCTCTCTCACAGGTGTGTTGCCACCAACAGCCCAGGCTGGGGTGCTGGTCCTTGTCTCAGCAGCAGCAACCCAGGCTGGGCATCCTGGGGGCAAGCAAAAGGGCTTGAAATGAAGATTGGCATTTCTGTCATCTAAGAGAGAGAGGAAATACCCTAAAGATTCTTTGTCTCCCTCTTTCTGCAAAGAGAAACTGCAGGTTATGTGTGTAAGGACCTTAGGCTAGTTCAGAGTGCCTTGTGTGATCCTTAGAAAGGCCTGACACTAATATACAATATAAACTTCCAGTTCTGGAACAGTCAAGGGTCTAAAACACACACAAAAAAATAAAAAATCTAGGTTTAAATTTTGTGGTTAGATAAAACAAGAAAAGCTTCGCAGATTCTTGAAAATGCTGGATTCCAGTTTTAGTAAGATCTTATTGTTGATTAAATGCTCCTTCATTGAAAATGGTGTGTGACTTCTCATCAGCCTGGGTAATCTGTTATAATACCTGTGTAGGCTGTCAAACTACTGTCAAATTGAAACACTGATTTCCCCTTTCTGTCCATTTGATCATAAATTCCATTTTGGATTTCTCTGCTTTCCCTACAAAGGCTTTTGAGCTCAAGATCACAGAGACAATCTGGCAATAAAAACATTCAAGCAGCAATAGAGAGAGCTGGGAATTTATTGTATCAAGATTTATTTTTAAAATATAAGTTTCTCCTGATAAACTAATATTGTCATCTGTTCTGGTGGCAGAGCACACTGCAAACAGCAATCTTCCCCTAGAGAAAAAATGTCAGTTTGTGATTTATGAACAGGGAGCCACTAAAGAGTATGATTTCACCCTAAATTAGTAATTTATCAAGTAAAGAACAACAAGCAAATAGCTGAATATTGGTGTCTTAAAGGGTCAATAGACTTTTCACTAACTTTTGCTTCAAGCACAAATAACCAGAGACTCCTCCAAGGAAAAGCTGTTCTAGTGGATGCCCTAGAAAATGAAAACATTTAGGTCTAAGTGCTGTGGAAAACATTCCCAATGTGACCTTTGAGTGTCCACGTGGGTTCAGAGGAGCCCCACACAAGGGGACTGCACAAAGCTGCTAAATGTAGCAAGCCCTTTGAAATGTGGTAGCATAAATCAAAAGGAGTTGGTGGGAAGAAGAGGAGCAAGGAAAAGAAAACAAAACCATCTGAAAGGGTGAGTGTTTGTTTGCAACCTTAATTAACTGTCTGAAGTGAGGCGGTTGATTTCCATGTACAATGGATTATGAATTATTGGAAATCACTATTACACAAGTCAACAGAACAATTGCTTTGTAAAATCCTCTTAGAGGCCAGGGAAATGAGTTTCTAGACATCCATCTGGGAGGAGGTTCCCTCCACCTCTGATCAATTTTGGCAGGAAACATATACCATCAGTGCCTAAAGGCATGACCATGGATGCAAAGTTACTCAGCCAGGACTTCAAGCAAACCAAGGAAGATCAAACTGTAATTCCCCAGCCACTCCCTCAGAAATCTTTTGTCCAGGCTCCCCAGCCTTCACTCCCAAGAATTTCAATGATTTGTAGTTTTGTTGACTTAGGAGCTGCAGTGCACTCAAATTCACACTGCTCTCAATCTTACAAATGAATTATGAGTTCTTTTTTTTTTCCAACTACCATACTGCAGATGTAGATGTCTGGATCTGGGTCCATAATTTCCACAAAATTAGGCAATTAAAATTTTACTTGCGGCAGTTTAAGTGCATCTGTAAAACCGCTACTAGACCTGTCAATAGAACAATTTATGGTTCTGTGCCTTTAGATCTGGAGTATTAGAAGATTTCATGGTGCATCAATCCACAACTGCCATGAAAAATGGGTGTTTATTTTACTGGTTAGGTGCCATCAATCTGTTTCTTTATATGGCACAGCTGGATTTAATAATGAATGAAGAACTTAGTTTCTTAACTACTGCAAAAATTTTTTGTCCATTCAAGAACTGGTTCAGATTTATATTGATGTACTTCCACTGTCTCCTGTCAATTTTTGTAAGTCTGCATCTTTTTCTGAGATTGCTTGAATAACTATAATTAAGCAAATAATCAGAGTAAGCAAAAGAAGATTCTCCAAGCCTCAGATTCTCATTGTGTAGCAGAAAGGTACTGGATATACTAGTTTTCTAATGAAGTTTTGTAATATTTTTTTCTCACCCTTTGTAACAATGCTAGAACTTCCTTGGGTGATGGTATGGCCTCTGCTCTTTCAAACTGCAGAGAAAAAATGCAGTGATGACCAGAGATATGCAGAAGTGAAGAGCTGCAAAAGAAAAAGATTGTTATATCACAGGAAATTTAGTGGGAAACGCCCAAAGCCAACCATCTAAATCAGTGGCAGTGGTAAAGCTTCAGTTCTGAAAAGTACTGGAAAGGAAGCCCTTTCCCATCTCTGCTGTTGTTTGCTTGAACTCTCACAACATCTGTGAATGCTGTATTTTGGCTTTGTGAGAAATAAGATTTGCCTTATTTGATAGAGTCAGTTCATAGGTCAGGTGGTCTCAATACTTTTGGCTTTAATGAGTACAGTAGATGTGCTTTGAAAAAATGAAGGAGTATTGCTTAATCTGCCTGAAGAATCTGTGTATTTATTCTAAAAAGTGGCAAAGAAGACAGGGTGACAGCTGCCCTTCATGTCTGATCATCAACTCTGCCCTGGTTTCTCCATCGGAAGCATTTCCCAGGGCAGAGGAGCAGTCTCCTGTGTGCTGGTGGCATCCTCTGCTTTGTTTAAACTTCAGCACGAGAACTGAGCCTTGAACAACCTAAATTCACATTCAGGGGAAACAGACTGGGACAATCTATAGCAGGAGAGGCCAAGATTCTGAGCTCTGACACAAATAACCTGATTACAGATTTATCCTGGGCAGCAGACAGGCAGCCTAGAGAACCATGTACAAAATCCTGCTCTGGCATTCCCACATCAATTGCCTGAAACAACTCCACTTGTGCAGCACAAAAGCTGCAATGAGACATTAAACACAGGCCCAGAAAAGCCAGGGCAGTAATGATCAGTGCCCACACAGGAGCACAAAAGGAGACAGGCAGCTATTTCATTTTGCTGTCCTCTGAAAAGAGAGCAGAGAGGCCACAGCCTGAGTGTTTACAGGGGCTGAAGCCTTGGAAAGAGCCAGAGGGTTTGCAGCAGTTGTGAGGAATGGCCTGGTCCCCTTGGGTGATCTGCTGAGGATGAGGGGTCTGTGCCCTCACCAAAAAACTGATTAATGTGAGATGGTCTGTGTCAGCCACACACTTGGGCAGCTCACAACTCAGCACTGACAGATTTCAATCAAAGCATGTCTGCAGCTGAACTTAATAACCAGCCAGTGGTGGGCACTGAGCAGTCCCAAATCAGCCCAGGAATTTTAAAAGGGCCCTGACTTGCTGCAGGACTGCAGGGAGAGCCTTGTCTGTCAGATGCAGTTGTATCTGTGGCTGACATGGACTCAGGATTCCTGCTCCCCTCCATGAGCACTGCTGTGATGCTGGAAAATGGAGAGAGCCACCTGGGATCACTGCCCTACACAAGCCATCCCCAGGCTGTCCTGTGCAATCTCTTCTGCATTTTCCCAGCAATGACATTTCATCACTTTTGAATGAAATAAGTTCTTTTGCAGTGAAATCGCCTTGGTTTTTTTTCTTTCTGTCAGCCAGAGGTCAGACAATCTGCTTAGTAGCAAAGCAAACCAAAAATGCTGCCTTCTTTTTACTCTGTTTTTATTCCTTACAATAAACATTGCAATTGGTTTAATTTGACTACCTAAATGCATTTATTTGATTATGGAAGCATAGCTTTTGGGGGGATGGTTGCAGTCCCCTGAATTCCTATGAGAAGCACTTAAGTCAACAGTTCTAAACCACTTCATACCACACCACTCTACCACCAAACTTATTTTGACACAAAATGTGCATTTCAAAAGCAGAGGTTACTTCCCAGAGAGCACACACATACACCCCTTGGACTCACCTGGAGTCAAACACTTTAACATACACTGAGGCTGCCAAGAGTATTTCATAGGAGTTTCACATTTGAAATGGGTTTTTGTGACATAAGTCATGGGAATTGATTTACTCTGCCAGGAGAAACAGCTCCAGCTCCTCCACCTCTTTAACAATGCCCCTGGAGAGCCCTGATGGACAGTGGAAGTTGCAGTAAAGAACAGCCCAAAGCTAACTAGCAGAGGTCAGATTATCACACTGAAATTGTGCAGTGACATCCACATGGACCTTTTTGTCCCATGCCATTCATCCTCCTGTGATAACAGATATCATAAAAGCTCAACACCCAAAAATCTCTGCTGAGGGCCTCTTCATGACTGATCTAAGCAGCAAGAAGCATCTAAAGTGACAAGTCTCAAAAGAGACCTCTCAGGTTCTCCTTTGCAGCCCATGCTAGTTGTGGTTTGTAAGATCAACAGAAATCTCTGCTCATGTTAGAACTGCTTTGTTAATACTTTGCACTTAGCCACAAAAGCTGTTAGAAAAAGGGCATTTGCTGGCAGAAAATAAAGCAAAGATGGATAGGCCTTACTGGATATAAAATACAGGACTACTCAAAATCTTGTAACAGTTCCCAAGTTGAAGGAAGAGTCAAGGACAAAACTGGAGTACAAGAGAAGAAAAATGAAGGCAGACTGAGATAACTGTCTTGACATAAAAAAAATGTCTAAAATACAGGTTTGTTGGTTTGTTTTTTTGCAAAGCCAAAATAAAATCCTAGTTAACAGCTTCCCATGAACAATGACCTACAGAACAAATCAGCACAGAAATCTGCATTCAGCAGTTTGTTGCCCAAGTCCTACTCTTTACTCCCTGGAGCACATAGCCCTCCCAGGCCATTTGCAGTAATGAATGGGTCACATTTGCTGTGAAAAGAGACCCAGGAATAGGGCAAGCTTCTCACCAGAGAGCTCTTTTGTAAAGCCCCTGCTACACAAACCAGCTTGAATGCCTGGGGAATGTTCTGCTGCTGTTTCTGGCTGAGACAAAGCACTGTGGAAAGCCTAATCTGTATATCAATCAGTTATAAAACTAATATTTACCCTGACTGCATTATAATTTCACAGAAATAGGGGATCTTATTTAACTCAAAAAGGCAACCCCGTTCTCACACCACTCTTTCCTTATAGTAGTCTGTTCCTTTGTCCACCTTCTTGTATTACAGGAGTTTTTCCCTTAATATTTTATACTAATTGACAAAGGTAACTCATGTGTGCTATAAAAGAGACACAAAATCAAATCAGGTGACAGCAAAAACCAGACAAGGAAAAAAAAAACCAAACACAAGGAAAAACTAAATGGCATGGAGAGGCAGAGATGTAACATTTGTAAAATCTAGTGCTAGTGAGGTTTCACTGCTTCTCCTGCACAGACAAACTGGGATTTTACTGGCATTTGCCAACCAGTGTATATAATTTATGGAAGGCAGTTTGACACACCAAAACCAACAGGAGTCTTTAACAACTCCCTGAGACTTTCACCAGCTCAGAAGTGGAGCTTTAGGGACAAAACCTCAGAGCCACCACAAAAGGATCTCCAGGCTGTCCCTGCAGCTACACAGGAGCTGTCCCCTCTCCCTGAAGGGCTGCTCAGTGCAAGGCAAGGAGCTGCAGGGCTCCTCCAGCACATTCTCTGCTGGAAATGCACATTAACCCACAGACAAATCCAGCACAGCCTGTGGGAGAACCAGAAATGTCTCCCGGGTGGCTGAAAAATGAGCACAGTTCTCCCTGTGAACGTGGGGGGTCAGCTGTGCTGAGTTCAGTGGAGTGGATCACTCAAAAACAGCTGTGATTGTTCTGGGGAACAAAAAAGTGCATTTGACCCAACTGGAAACAATTTTTCAAGGAGCAGTAGAAGTCTCAATGTTGTTTGCAAACCTAACTTAGGGCTGAGTGTGAGGGTGACAGAGGAACTTGATGGCTGCTGGAAGGCAGGAAGCCTTTGGGAATTGAGCCTTGACCTGATGGGTTCTGCTTGCTTTTCTTCAGGGATAAATGTGGCCAACCCTGGGATTAGGATGGGCATCAGAAGCAGAGGACTACTGGGTGTGATTTTTGCACAATCCCTAAAGAGTTCGTTAATTGAGTGAGAGAGGGCACCAGTGGAATCTCAGTGCAGGCATCTGAGGCAAATATGGGTCACTAATATTTTTTTTTAAATCTACTACCATATCTATCAGGGAGTTTTAGGGAGAGGTAGGCAAGGCAAATCTTCAGTTCTTTCATATTCCTCAAATGTTTTAATATTCAGAATGAGTATAGACTTTATGGCCTATTTTTACTTTTCAGGAAATTCTGACTCATCCTTCTAAATTTAAAAAAAAAGAAAGAAAGAAGCATTTGGGAGTTATATTCCTTGCATAATCACTACAGATACATACATATAAAACCAACTCCATAAATTAATAAATATAAAAAGAAAATATGTATTTATATAGAGGTAGTCATCTTTCCCCAAGTTATGATGGGCTTTGAGACCTGCAGGGAAAAAAAGAGCTGTGCAGTGTAATTTTGGACTACTCTGACATTCTGGGTTGGAAATCATGTCTGTAACTGATTAGGATTAGTGGATTTTGACAAAGGAAAGGGATTACTGAAGTCCACAATTTCTTGCAGTTGCTATAAGCAGACACAGAAAGCACAGCAAAATGAGTGACATCCCTCCTGCCCTAAACACAGGGTGACAGAGGTGACACCAACCCACTGGTCGCCTTGAGACTTTCACCAGTCCAGATTTGGAGCTCTGAGGCCTACTGACTTTGCTGGATCTTTGCCAGTCTCCACCAGCCCAGAACCTTCTTTCTTGTGTTTTCTAAAGAAACCATTGGGAAAACACTTTTGAAATCCAATTAACAAAGTTCAGTCAATAAAAGTGAGAAAAAAAAAATCATGTGCAGCACTTGAACGAATAAAACTGAATTCAGAGGTGGCTGCCTGGTGCTGGTTGATGCATTTTTCAGAAAACCCTGCCTGAACAGTCCAAGCTGCAGGTCTGGAATGCCAACAGCACGTGTGGGGCTCCAGAACAGCAGAGCTCACCAAGAGGTTACCAGAAAAACAAAGCCACACAGCTTTTCTGTGGTCTTTGTGCTGCTCAGAGAAAGAAGCAGCTTCTCAAACAGCCCTTAGCATGAACACCAACAGCACAGAACAGGGACAAACTCAGCATCAGTGACAGCACAGTTGATCTGCCTGTGCAGGTGGGGCACTCCATGCCCTTTGCACATCAAGCCATGCACAGTCAGCTGCTCCCGAATAAAAAGGCACAAAATTAATCAGGAAAATTTCAGTAAGTGAAGGAATTTGATGCTTCACCTACTTTTTCCAGTTGGGTTTACAAACACAAATGATGTTTCTGTGAGTTTGCCCTTTCTGAAAGGAAGTGGAGTGGCTGGAGATTAACTTTCATCCTCCCACCACCCTGTAGGTATCAAACAAGAAGGAGAATATTAAGCTCCTTTCTCTCAATAATGAGATCTGATCTGAAAAAATCTTTTACCTCTTACAACTTAAAAATACGTGAAATGAGGGGAATTTGAACAAAAGGAGCTCCACTTCAGCATGCAAATATCCTTATGAGTTGGGAGCTCAGAAACACCACTGTGAATACAAATATATTTCATTTGAAACAGAAGAGACTTTTTATCAATACAGAAGAGAGGAATAAATCACCAAATTGGGTCATGAAAGTGCTCTTCGGACTTATCTTTATTGTTAATGGAAAACCCATTCCTGCAGTTTTTAGGGAACGACTCCAAAGGAGCTGTGCTACAAGAACTTCCCACACTTCCAAGTGCACAGTGCTTTTCAGATAAGTATTTTTATTGCCTTTCTTTAAGTTACAGAAAATATCCTCTCCAGAGGCAGAAAAGAAGATAAATGGTTTACATTATTCAAAGACAAAAACCCAACTCATCCTGCCCACTATAAGATCTCTAAATATACCTGCCTTACCAGCAGAGCCCATCTCAGAGAATGGATCCAATTTCTGGCATCGATAATTTTGCAGAGGTAATGCATTATCTCCTCCCTCAACTGTTTACCAACAGGAAAAATAATCTGTGGGGAAGCAGCATGAGGATACCAGAAACTCAAGTGCTGAATACTCCAAATAACAACCCTCATTACTGTTGTCAGTAGAAGATTCTCAAGCAAACAATCCTTCCTCTCCCAGCTCTTAGCAGACCTGGACATCCTCTTGCTCCTGACTCTGTGGTGCCTATTGCATTCTTACATCTCAACTAGAAGTTTGTTAAGAAAAGGCAGATATGTTAATGCCAGTAATCTGTTCCTGAGGCCAGCAGACATCTGTATTCTGCACTTTGACTGAGACCTTGTGAAACTTATCATGGTCAAGCACAGACAGATGAAAATGATGCATTGTCTTCAAATGCTGTGCTGCAATTTAATATTTTACCATTTTCTATTAAAGAATTGTGAGGACTTCACTTGCAATGCACACCTCTGCTTAAATAAGCGTGTCTATTACACTTAAAATTTTCAAAGGCAATACTTCTCAGTAAAACAGCTCTCATTAAAAATGTGTTAAATCACCTTTTTGTTGGGAATTTTGGCATTTGTTTTTATGTCAGATTTGAGTAACAAGTTAAAATGTCACAATCTACAGCAAAATCAGATTCCAGAAATATTTTCTTTAAGGATGATCAAACTGCTTTGTGTCCAGGACTTTGCAATCTTCATTGAATAACAATCAAAACAAAACATTTGACACGTAAGGTTCCAATGATTTCCCCCAGCATTCTGATAAAATCTTATGCATTTTTGGGAAATGCTCTCCTTTTGCCACATCAGTAATATCAGACAGAAAAATGCATCAACCAGCACCAGTCAGCCACCTCTGAATTCAGTTTCATTTGTTCAATTGCTGCACATGAATTTGGTTTTTTCTCGCTTTTTATTGACTGAACTTTGTTAATTGGATTTCAAAAGTGTTTTCCCAATGGTTTCTTTAGAAAACACAAGAAAGAAGGTTCTGGGCTGGTGGAGGCTGGCAAAGCTCCAGCAAAGTCAATGGGCCTCAGCTGAGGCACTGGCCCTTTGTGAGTGCTCACAGAGGCTTTTTATGTGCTGCAGAGCTGCTGGATGATGCAGAGGAGTCAGGAAACCTCACTGTGTCTCCAGTCTGTAAAGGTTATAGATATTTTAGCAGTCACCAGTCAGTGCAGGCCAATGGTTGGGTGACAGTTTTGCATAAAGGAGGAGCTCAGTGGGATTCAGATCACTCTGATTGCTTCACCTGCCCAGACCTTTGCTCAGTGTGTTGGGAGAGCAAGGGGATGCAGGTCCAGGCAGATGACCATCTACCTGGAAACTCCCAAAAGCTCCTCCTGCTGCTCCTGCCTTTCATTTTCACTTGAGCTCTGAGCACTTTGAGGAAGAAAATCTGTACCATAAAGCTGGAGGGGAAACATTCTGTGGCAAAGCTTGCAGCAGGGAATCATTTCTGTGAGGAAATGGGATGTCCAGGAGAGGCCTCCAGGCCATCCTGTCCATGAGTTTGATGAACAGAGGAGGGACCCTGAGTGAAGCCTGGGGGTCTGAAACAATTCTTCTTCCTACCAAATTATCTCAAACCTGCACAAACCTTTCCATGTTGGATCTAGAGCCAAGGCTTGGTCTAATGGCATTGCTGCATAAATTTGCATTACTTTTTGCTGTAGAAATTTGCAGTCCCAAGGACTTTCATCATTGTGGCTTCTTACCATAACTTTTTATTGTTTAATCTGCATGGAATGTGTCATTGATGGCCATTGCTTGCACACAAGAATTTATTTGCCTTCACAGTAACCCAGACACATCTCATGGGCTGTGGAGAAGTCAAAGTTCCTCAGAAACCCTCCCTCACGTTTCACTTTTTTCCTTCACTTTTCTGGTAGTCTCTGAACAGGTGCAAATCAGTACCCCTGCTCTAGCCACACTGAAGTTGGAAAATCAACAGAAGGACAACAAAAGTGCAAAGTAAAATGACATTATAGGCGAATGCTAATGTGATAGCTGGTCCTGATCCCCCCCAAAAAGTGACTGAAATGAGTGAAGAAAACTGATTCCATGTGATCAGCATTTGGCTCTACCGTGATGCTGCTCACTTGCTTGAGAGTGGTGTCAGTTTAGGAATTTCCTGATAATGAGACTGCATTTTCATGGGAGCTCATCTTGCAGAGCTGCTCATGTGTCAGATCTGAAGAGTTTTTAATTTCAAACAAAGAGTTTTTCATTTCAAGAGAATTAAAAAATATTTCAGGGCATATTGTTGAATTTTTAAGTTCAGATGTTAAAAATATCCACCATACAGTAGCATCTGTAGCATAATAAAGCATCACCTATTTTATAATTTAATTTCACTGAAGGTGAAATTAAAGTGCTATTGGTGAGAGAAAGAAATAAAAAAATCTGATACTGCACAAGAAATACAGCTCAGTAGTCTGGAAATCAAAAAAAGGCAGGAATAAAGAAGGCAAAAGAGAGTGAAACAATATCAAAAACCAAGAAAAGAGCACTGCATTTTAATCCAGTTCTTAATACAAAGCCATGCCTCGGTGCACAGATGGCCAGGAGCAATAAAAGAATACTGGAGCCAAAAGCACAGGACCATACCTTCCTATTCCCCCCCAAAACACAAGAAAAAAAAAATCTTGTTTGAGACTGCAGGAGATGAAGTCTTTGACTCTGCCAGCAGTAGACACAAACACCTGGGGGTGAGTGGCATCAATGGAAACCAGAAACACCAGGAAAAAATTGTCACCAAGTTTTTTAGAGTGTAAGAGATCATCTAGGTTAAAAATCATCCTCCTAAATACAGCAAATGCAGTGGCTTTTTGCTGGGAGAAAATGAGCTGCAGCTCAGTGCAGAGATATGACCAGCAGCCCCTGGAAATCAGAGGAAAAGCCCTGTTTGGCAGCAATGGCCAGAGCAGGCTCCACTCCTACAAGTCAGCAAGTGTCTCTCTGATCAGTCCAGCACGTCTGGAGAGACAGAGCTTAGGACAGGACTCTGCAATGACCAATTGAAGGAAAAAGATTTACAAAAATGCTGTTCTGAAAGGCTGGGAACACTTCACCTTAAAGCTTTGTAACAGCTGCTCTGCCCAGGGATGACAAATGCTACCTCCTCTGCTGGGAGATGGAGAGAAAGAAATCAAATGTGTCAGCTGCTTTTACTGTGTAATGCTGTTTTCCAAGCTTTGAAAAATATCAGATATTAAGAGAAACTTGTGGGGAGAATGTGAACAGGCATTCTGAAATAGAATTATCCAGAAAAAAATGTTGAAGGTGTTTTAAAATACCCTGAGAGGTACACAACCCTCACAGAGCAAGGAGAAAGAAAAATTACAGCTGATAGAAAACTTGTTCTGTGTTCTTCTGGCATTGTAAAATAAAATAGAACATGGAGGAAAATGAATGTCAGGGTATGATATCTGACTGCTGCCAGACCTGGTACCCACATGCTCAGTTTTTGGGTACTCTAAAAAATTGGATACAATGGATGCTTTTAGAAATGGAGGAAAATGGAGGGAAATAAAAGGAAAAATCCTTGAACACATTTTCAAAAAGAGTATAGGACCCTGCAGGGTAAGCCTCTGGTGTAAATGTCATTTAGTATTTCTCAACATGTCACCATCTTAATTTCTTTTCTATATGTTAAACAAACCCAGTTTTTTCCAACAATCCCCCATTGTTGTAGATCTGGACTGTAGCTGCACCTATTTATTTTTATATATATGTATATATATACATTAAATACATTTATATATGATACAAAAACTTATTTCTATACATAGCTCTCTACTGAGAAATTTCCTACATCTCAAAGTTATTTGAATAACCATTTGATGTGTATGTAAAACTTTCTCAACTGCTTATTCACAGGGATGATTTTGTTGTACTTTTGCTGTGTTTAACAGCAGATAATCCTTCAGGTGAGGCAGGACCTGATGCACAGGACTCTTTCCTCCTTTGGTGGCTTCATCCCTGGCATGAGGGATGGCAGTGGGGGCACAGCAGGGACAGCCCTGATGTGCTGCTCTGTCACTACCTGGTGAGGCTGTGAAATGCCAGGCATCTCTCTGTGATGGTTTTGTAATCCCACAACTCAGGGAGTTCAACACAGGACTTTCAGACTCAGTCTGGCAAAACACAGAAGAAACACCACCCTGGGCTTTCTGAGGTTTTTATGAAGCTTTGGCAGCATTTGCCATCTATCCTGGGGCAAGGTGAAGGCTTTGCTAGTATTTAATATTCTGGAAAAAAATAATGAGGGGACTGCGGTTCGGCTTTTTAGTGGCTGTTTGTTGTTTTTGATTGTTTGAGTTTAATTTGAGAATGCAGACTCCGAGATGAAACTAGCAGACAAAGGATTATAAGTACTATTATTAATACTTGCAATCAAAATACCAGTAAGAGTGAGTGCCAGCAAGGGGCTGGTTTCTGACAGGGATAATGATCACTGACTGTTAATGCCCCCAAACCAAATATCCAGTGCCTCAGTAACTGAAGTTTTGCTGCCTACCCAGTCAAACACATATCCAACACCTGTTGCATTAAGAACATTTAATATGTTGAACCTTTCCAAATCTACCTGCAGATATCCCATTTCCAGAAAGAGCTGAATCTTCACAACAGAGAGAAGAAAATATTCCTTCCTAAACTCCAGCTTCTATCCCCACCCCTACAAAGTAGAAAAAGGCACAGCCTTTACTTCTGTTTGATGGAGCTGCATAATGCATTTTGTGGTATGAAAAGTCTCAAACCCTTCAGACCATTTCGTATTTATGATGCAGGTCTTTGCTGTACCAAAAAAGGCATCCGAGCTGATGTAAAATAATGCCTTTCTTGTTAGACTGCAGTAGAAGCCTTCTCTACTCACTGCAGAGTTTGCCATTAGGATAATTTTTTTTTTTTCCTCAGAATGGAGCCCAGAAAGTTTTTCAAGGTGACACAGTATGATGTCACCAAAGAAAAAATCTTGTCAAATGTTTTGTAAAGGACAGTTTCTTTTGCAGCCTGAAATACACTTGCTTCTTTTGACAGTGTTGGACTCAAGATTCCTGAAATTAGCCTTTAACTTTCTTAGAGATTTTGATCTCAACTGGAACCCAACCATGGAAATAGCAAATTATTAAAACCAACCAAGAAAACCTCCCAGCCTTTAAGATTTGTTGCTATTGTTAATATTTTACTATAGGGAAAAAATACCATCAGTGTTTGGGAGCCAATGGTCAACATACTTGAAAGCAATTAATTAAAAAAGACTCACAGGCTCTATATAAGTCAGCATTATTGCATGGGTGTGTTTAACAGTCCCAGATTTTACTACTTTCCTGGCTGCAAACACTGAATCAAATCCATTTCCACCTTAAATTGCACCTATCTCAGAAAAACAGTTCTTCTCACCCTCAGAAAGGGCTGATGTTGGTATTGTAATGTGAATAAAAGTACCCAGAGGGAGAGGAGATGAACAGCCCTGGTTTGCACAGACTCCATCAGTGACACACACAGGAGGAGCTCCAGGAAAAGGGCAGGTAAAGAGCTGTTGTGACAGTGAGCAGCACGATTTCTGCTTTACCTCTGGGAGCAGGAGCATCTTGGAGATGTAAATAATTTGCTTTATGGGTGAGGAGAGAAGCCTGGGCCTGCAAGTCACTGAGAGGTTTTCCTTCTCCTCCTCAGCTACAGCACAGAACTCAGAAAGTTCACACCCACGTAATACAATGATTTTAATGATCATTTCATGAAAACACTGCTGCAAGAACTTCTGCAAGTACAGTTATTTTTGTTGCTTAGAATACTGTAACTATTAACAAACCAACCATTTAAGCTAATAGAGTGCTTGCTTTTCTGGTGCTGTTTATTGTACTGTATTCAAAGAGGAAAATGACATTTCAAGGATCAACACTTTATTATAAACTAATACCTTTGCTCGTAACTGAGGTTTTCCTGTAATTCCCAGCCTGGCTCTCGCTCTGACTGAAAAGCTGAGTTAATTTCTCAGTGGAACAGCAGTTGAGAGAGGGATAGGAGAAAAAGAAAGAAACCTGAGATAAGGCTGTATGAACAAAAATTCTCTTCTAATTTGGCAAAGGCAGATTGAATGACATAATATGAATTTTAACCAGAACTTGTGCTGGGAGAGACTTCTGAAGAAATTGTTTGTGTTGAAATCTTTTTGGAAAACACTTATTTTATGAAAGCTTGTGGAAAAGAAGGAAGAGGAGAGGAAGTTCCAGCACTCAGCAGTCACACACAGCCTGGGAGCCCTCAACATACTGGGTCACATTTCAGCACTTAGTAAATGTGGACATTCTCACACAGTATTATGGAAAAGGGTCTTCTTCAGAAATTACCTGGAAAAAATTAGTGCCTGTCGGACAGCTTCTGGGGACAATAATGAAAGGTTTTCAGAGAGCTTCACTTGCCTAGCACAGGCTTTCTGAGAAACTCAAGTAAAACGTTTGTGTTCTTTGTTGAATTGGACCCATGATAGAAGAGTGCTAGAGTGGTTGGGTTTTTTTGGGGTTTTTTGTTGTTGGTTTTTTTTTGCTAGGTCTTGACCTTTTCTTAAGACTAAAGCTTTCTTTCAATCAAAGATTTATATTTATCACAGCTAATTGGTTTTCCTGTTTCTATCCAGAAGCATTTCCATTTTTAGATTCCTATGACAATGTACACCACTGATATTTTTGTATTGACACAAAAGTGGCCCAATACTTGACTATGCGGTTTTTTTAAAAAAAAGTTTTGTTATTCATTTATTGATCTTTATAACCCATCTGAAGTAAAAGGGTAAAGGGTAGAGAGCTCTGTCCCTGGAAAATGCATTGCCAGTGACTTTCAAATGCAGCTGAACTAAACTATCACCAGTGTAATACATGCTAGACCATAACAAATATAGGGTAAGATAAACTGGTGATCACAACTACAGATTGCCATATATAAATCACCTTCTGCAAAACGCTCCTATTCAAATTTTTCTCTTTCACCTAATTTCCTCAAGGATACCTCTATGTACAAAACTACTATAAATTACTTTTCCACTTCAGCTTTTTAATTACTTAGGATAAAAATCAGACGTTTTTTCTAAAACATCACTTTTATTTACATTGCTAAATGGAAAAAGAGAATAAATCTGATCTTTCAATGCTCTCAGCTCAGTTTTCTGCAATCTAAGTTAAAAACCTGCACATTTTCAAACTCTGGACTGCTGCAGAAATGCTCTGCCAAATGCAGGATGCTGCAGAGCAAGGTTCTGCAGCCTTCTGTCAGGTTTGCTGGGAGCTGGAGCACAGCCCCTGCAGCTCTCATGCAGCCTGGGCTGTGCTGGTTGCTGCTGGGCACCAGCTGTACCAGCAGTGCTGTTAGAGAGAAGATAGGCAGAGAGATAGATAGAGATAGAGGAAGAGAAAATCAAAAGGCTTTTTTCACTGACATAGCTTAGAGCAGACCCAGAGCAGCTCTAAGTTATGGTGTGGTGTAGTTTGAGATATTTCCTTCCCTTACACAACTGAACCTTTTCTAACCCTCACTCCCTCAGAAGGAAAAGGACTGGCTTGGTAAACACTGTCTGCTCCTGGCCTGGAGCTGCCCTTGTTCTTTATCGTGCACAGAGATCACACAGAACATCACCTACAGCCCTGTGCAAAACCACCCCTCACCTCTGCACTCCTGCAAGGTGCTGAATGTGCCCCAGACCAGCCCCTGCACCCACGGAGCCAGGTGAGAGTGCTGCTGCTGTGGCATCCCTGGGCAGCAATGACAGCTCTCCCCTGTGCCTCAGCAGCCCCTGCAGCAGTGACAGGGCACCTGAATCACCAGCCAGGCTGAGTATCCGTCAGTTTTATCAAGAGTTGTACAAAGATCCCTGTTACAATGCACACAAAGCTTCTTCTCAGTCTGCCTGGGCAGCCCCTTGGCCCTACAACCTCCTTTGCACGTGCAGAGGAGTTTGTAATTGGTGCACACTCCACTCTCCATGACAGCATTCCTGTCAACAGGCAGGAACCAGATCACACAAGCGAAACGTGGTCATAGCCAAACTACTGATTTCAACAGACTTTTCCCTGTTACAACCACTTCAATCAACAATCAAGGTTTCTTTCTCAGTTTTGTTGTTTGCATTATGTGGCATTTAAATTCATTGTGTACTAATTCCAGTTCTGCATTAATTGTATGTTTCTGCACAGTAATTAACTAATCACTATGTCACTCCCTCTCTATTATGAATAACCTCATTAATTCCAGACTGAGAGCTTGGTGCCTGCTGCCATTGCTATCAATTTTCTTGGTTCTTTCTGCTGCTTCTTGACTTATAATCAAATATGAAACTCATGTATTTTTAAATACTTTGTCTTCTGTTTCTCCCACTGAAAAATTCATTGTGCTATCAAGCCCTTTAAAATAATGTTTATTCATTATGCATTTCTTTGCTAGGCAATCAAGAGCTGTTACAATAAAGTGTGTGACTCTCTCTCTCTATGGCAGCGATTCTGCTGTGTCAACATCTCCATTTTAATCCTAAGTTTACTAGAAATTAGAATTTAGATCTAAAATTTAGCTCCAAGGTTAAAAAGGCACCACCAGACGTTTCTGCAGGGGGGAAAATTTCTTGATGATTACAATTAATAATTTGGACATTTTTAGGTTATATTTGTGGGTAGACACTGGTGGCCACACTCAGCAATGGCAGCAGAGCTGTGCTCGTGTGCCTGGGAGGTCAGAGCCTGGCCGTGGGACAAAGTGCTGGGAGGTGCCCCCAGCACAGATCCACAACTCTGATTAACAGAGTGCATGGACTGTTAAACCAGTCACACACAGCTCTGAGCAAGGGCTCTGCTGCTGCAGCCTGGCAGCTCCTGAGTGCAAGGCTTAGATTCAAAACTTGCTCAATCAAGGCCCTGCTCCTCTGAAAAAAATCTTTAAAACAACTTATATTTCACACAGTCTATTCATAGAATACCCTCTTGTCTTTTTTACGCTCAAAGGCAACAAGAGGCTTGGATACATCTGTATTTCCAATAAAGACAATGAATTGAGATTCTAAAATGTGTGAGCACTTTTAAGGGCTGGATGGGAAATCTAATGATTCTGCATGTGCACAGTCCTAATCCAAACCCACTGCAAAGTCAGCTGACATAGCTGTAGTTACTAATTTTTAATTAAGGATTAAAGTACCATTTTTCAAACACAGATAAAGGCTTGGGCAACACTAGGGGGCAAGGAGATGGTTCTCTGCTGTTACAAGTTGGTGAAATGCAATGTAATTCAAAGGGAGAATGTGTACCTGCAACAGCTAAGGGACTACTGCAGCTTTTTTAAAGGAAAAGAAAGAGGAATCCTGGAGTCCAGGAAATGTATTAAGAAATGTATTCATCCTTTAAGACATGTTTGGTGTCCCAAGTATTTTCCCATTAAAAAAAAAAAAAAAGACTAAACTCAGCTAACAAATAATGAATAAAAACCTAAAAGTTAATCTAAAAATTTCATAGTGGTTTGATTGCAAAACCCTTGTGCTGCCTCTTTCAGAGAGGAAAAGAGGCCCCTCTGCTGAGAGGCTGCTGCTCAAGAATGGGCTGGCTCCAGGGCTGCTGGAAACACACAGCAGCTCCTGTTCCATCATTCCCTGCACAGCCCCATTCATCCCAACTCATACTTGTACAGTGGACCATAATGGTCTGTTTGCTCTCTCACAGCCCATTAAGTCACCCCTAGATGTGTGTTTTGGGTGAGCAGTGAGAGAAGATATCACTGCTGGTGCTGGTTTGGCATCTGCTCCTGTCCCAGCTACCACCATTGCTCTGGTTTCTGCCTCAGCTGCTGCTGCTGCTCCTGTTCTTACAGCCACCCACCCCTTTTCCATGTGTCTTTAGATCTGCCTTTTTATGCATGTCCAAGGTTTCCTGCTAGTCTGGTTGAATGTTTCTATTTTTCCTTCTCTTTTTTACTGGTTTTGTCACTTACATGAACTTATTTCTGTCTGACTAATCCCACGTGGAAGCCTTTACTGCTATGAATAGCAGGTATAATTTTGTTCATATTAAGAACTGGCCTGCAACATCACCACCTCTTAAAGTTCAACTGAACCCACAGTTGTAGTTCAGAAAGGTGTGTGTTTTGTTTTTTTTCCAAAACTATTCTTTCCTGCTGCATGACTCAATACTCCTTCAGGAGTATAATACTCCTCAGAGAGCAGAGAAGAGGGAAATGCAGATATATGCACAGCTATATATTCATGTTCAGAAAAGATTGTCCTGGAAGCTGAAAAAGTTGCAATAACTGAGTTATTAATGTATATAAAATTAATTAATTGAGTCCATGGAGGCTCCTCATTAGCCTGTTCCAGTCAGTGTACTCTGGACACCTGAGGTGCTGCTGGTGCTGAAGGCAGCTCCTGCCTTCTCGTGGTAGCACTAAGTGAGAGGTCACAAAGAGGAAACTATAAATATCCATCATCCCTCCCCCTTTCACAAGGAGAATTAAATTGTTAACAAGGGGGACACGTAACTGATTGTGCAGGACAGCTGATTAATGTTGTGCCAGGAAAAATAAGGCAGTTTGTGGCTCTCCACACCACCATAGCAGGTTCCCTTCAGGTTTAGCTGACATCTCTCCATCACTTATAACTATTTCATTTGGGAGAGGCGGGGGACAGGGAATGTCTTTAACCATGACCACAGAGACTACATGAAGGAGTATGTGGAGCAGAAAAGATGGCATGCCATCAATTCAGGACAAATTCACCCTGAATTCTTCAACAGAAAAGCCTTTATACTCCACTTTTAAAGAGAAACTCAGAGATTGCAGAAAAGAAGTCACTTTGAAACAGTGATAGTTGCATCTCCATGCCCCAGCCTCATCTGTGCCCTGCAGACCAAGTAAGAATCTAGACTGCCAAAGGCTTGTAAACAAAGGAGATTTGCAAGCATTTCCATTACTTATGTCCCAGCTCTCCAGACTTCAACATACCTAAGGATAAACTTTCAAGATCACCACTCCTCTGAACACAGCCTGCCCAAAATGATCTGAATCAAATTAGTTTAAAAGAAATACAAATGCCTATATCCTTAATCACCAGGAAGTGCAGAAACAGAGTCTGTGGGGCTAACCTGTAAATTTTGGGATATAAGGCATGCTCTCTGTTCTGTGTTTACACCTGGCTCATCTGCATAAGCACTTCATTTTTAAAACATTAGGTTTATAATTAGGCTGCTGTTAGGAAGAAGGCTGGCTGCATGATGTGCCATAAACTTGACTGCCCTTTAAGGCTCAGAACAAAACTATTTATACTGAACTGCTCCAGAGAAAACTGATCACAGTTCTACAGACTGTAACTACTGCCTTGTTCAATAACACTGGGAAAGCACTACAGGATTTGCAGGAACTTTCACCTTTGTATGTTTGCCTTAAGGCAGGTTATTTAAAGCAATTTGTTGTGTTTATTGGAATAAGAGAGTATCCTATTTTATAATCTCTCAGCAAACCTGGGTTATCATGATTTGAAGAAGTAATGGTGTTACAACTGATTGTTATAGGTGATGAAATTAGAGTTTCTACACCAGACATCTCAAAGCAAAGTTAAGGGCAAAACTTGATAGGGTATTAATAAAACTTGGGATTTGAATTTAGTTTGGGGAAACAATTTACTATTACTAGCTTCAGATCCAGGTCCTATTTCAGTTCAGCTGCAGGCTTTATAAACAAAGACATTTTAAAAAACCCCAAATGTCACTTTCTCTAAATCAAGTCTTTCTCAATACTTATGTGAGACACAGGGAAGCAGCCTCCTGGTTTTAGACTGGATCCATATCTATCCTAAATAACCCACCATTTACATCAATCTTGCTAAACTGCTTGCCTGTTTGTCTGCCAGTAGCTTTCAAATTAAATTACAACACAGTAATTGTTTCTATTGACACTGCGTGTCTTTGCACTGGGGAGGGCAACTGACATTATCTGTTTATTAAAAAAACTCTGATGGCATTTTTCTCAGCATAACTGAGTTTTTGAAATTGTGCACCTCTATTTATGTCAGCTCCAAATATTTTCCAATGCAAACCTTGAATAAACAAGATCCAGGCAGGAGAAAATGGGCAGCCAATGGCCATGAACAGAATCTGTGCTCATTCTAGTGAATCTTCACACAGCATCTCACAGCACAAGGTGTAGCTCTGGCAGCTCCACAGAAAAGAACTGGCAGCAGTGGAGTGACAAACGACTGGAATTCACCTTCATTCCTGGGAATGAGCACAGTATGGCCAGGTCACAGCAGGGCCACAAACCCAGCTCCTGGTGCCCCATTTCCCCTGCTCTCCCCTTCCTGCTGACTTTGGGATTGACTTTGGAGAAGTCTCTCATGGGGAAGGTTGGCTGCCAACCACATCGTGTTTCTGTGAAAGGAGTTCTATTCTCCTGCACTCAGACTATGGAAGGCTAGAAGCAGGCTGGGATCTGGGTTTGGACAACTGGATTTGAATAATTTCCTTTACCACATAGACCTTATTTATCCTTTCACAAAATTAAAAAAATAAATCTAGAGGTATAGTTAGAGTGGATACAAGTGAACATCATCAGTTTGGCCTTGATGGGATTACATCTCCCCAAACGGAGCAGAAATGGCAAAAGCCTTAAAGAATGAAAGCGGTGAAATTGTGACAGAGAAATAAATCACTGAATTTCGTGCTCCTCTCCTATCCAGGACACCACTGATGGTGTTTGCTGCATTCCTGCTGTGTCCATTTACAAGAGATGTCAGTTCTTTGGTGGCCTGTATAATAACTTATTATCAGAGACAGCTGACACTTTAAACAGAATTAAGACTGCTCACAGCGAGCCAGAGGTACATATCAGATAATTATGGACCTGCAGATCTCAGAATACAAGCAGAAGATGGGTTAGAGAGCCTCAGATGATTCACTGAACCACAGTCCTAAGGCAAAAAGTACTTGGAATAACAGTTTCAGTCCAATTGCTGCCCCACATTCCCCTTTTCTTTTTTTTTTTTTTTCTCCTATCCTGAAGATGTGCACTTTTGTTTAGCTAGAGGACATACTTGCTGTTAAGTCTACTTGTTTGTCTATTAATAGACTTGTTGGAAAAAATCAAATTTTCAAATAATTTTGGCAAACCACAGTGGAATGCAGAGAACCAGGTAAATGAGTTATTTTTGGACAGTAGGGTATCAATCGAAATAAAGTTGATTTGAGGTAGAAAGGACCAGCTGGGAAATGGTATAATTGGGCTAAACATGGAGGATTCTCCTTCTGGAGCTGGTCTTCACTGAACGGCTCCTTCCAGGTTCAAGTCAGTCCAGCTCAGTCAGCCAAGCTCTGGACCACAGAGAGACTCTCTGCAGCGCAGTACAACTGTGTTAACTGAAGATGAATTGCATAAACTCCCAGCTGCAGCCTGCAGTTTCACATCATCAGCTGTCCCAGCCTTGGGCACAGTCTAATTAACTTGCTCTTGCTGGTCCTGGCCAAGCAGGCTCCTATCAGCACCTTATGATAAATTCTAGACTGATTTCCTCTCTAATCTGGATCATTAATGCTGGTTTTGAAAGCATTTAAACCAGCAAAAATTGCAGGCAGGATTTTGCTACTCTATGGGAGTAAGAGAAAGCAGCAAATTGAGACTCTGGCTCACTGAAAGAACATAACCTTTGGGTTTTACCTAGAATTCTATTTTGATAATCTTTGATGCTAAATAAATATGAAATCACTATAGAGTGCTATAAACTTCCAATGTGACTTTAAAGAACACAGTAACATCACAACATTATTAGGTGCTAACATTACAGATTCTTTTTAAACCTCAGTTCTGAGGTCAGTCTATAGAGCTTTAGGGCTGGATAGAGAGAACTGACAGACTTTTCTTGTTATCATCTAAATCACACCACAGATCATTTGTGCCCACACTGTTAAAGTGCCTGCAGTACCTGCACTGCGCTTTATGGGTATTATTCAGAATGCAAAGTGACTTTCACCCATTTCTCTCTGGCTTACAAAGGTCAGTTTTGTAAAACTTGTCAGCTTGATTGGTACCCTGGTGTCATTTTTTTAATAAATGGTTTTGTTGATGGTTGTAGCCATTTGCAGTGGCAATAGAAGGTTTTCTCCATATTACTGAGAAAGCCGAAGTAGGCAACAAGTGCTAAACAATGACTATGTCCATCCACATCTGCCTTGTGGAAGATCCTTCCTGAGAGGAACCATAGGTGTAAGGTATGTCAGCCTGGGGGCTGAGTTACCACTCAGAGATCAGCTTTTCCTTTCAGGAAGGTGACAGAGAACCTGGCAAACAGCAGCCTGAAATGCTCCCACAGGATTTTGGACCCTTGTTGCATATTTCCAGCCAGGGAATCACGCAGAGAAGCTTCCTGCTCCACCAAAAAACCCAACCCTGTGGCCAGGTACTGGGAGTGTATCCAGTGGGGCTCCTGCTGAACACAGAACGTGGCACTGAATTTGCAGCTCAGCAGTGGGAACATGCCCAGCTCCTCTGGCTCCTCTCGAGCACAACTGAATTGTTACCAACACCAGCACAGAACCTTGTGGCAGAAATGCTTCCTTTCACTGGAAAAGGCAGATTTATTGAAACCACACTTTTATGAGGCCATAAATCTGGGTCACCTTGCATAGAAATATTTTCATGTCCAAGATAAAACTTCTGGTCAGAATGAGATCTGGGAATACTCACATATGCCCTGTGTTTATAAGAAAAGAGATACCTGAGGTGAAACAAAGCCCTCATCCCATTTTGTATTGTTCAGAATGGACACATGAACCTATCTGTTCTTTGTCTTAGCATGCACCCCAAGGCAAAAATGAATAGTGAGAAAAACTCGTCCTCATTTCTTTTGGTCACGAAATAAGTTTGTTTTTTGGGGGTTTTTTGAGTCTTGAGACAAAGCCACACATTCCCAAATGCCAATCCATAATGTTAAAAACATTATGCATTCAGAAAAACACTATTTCAATAAGCTGAGAAGGTTAGAAAGACAGCATTTATTACTGCCTCACTGCAATTTGAAACTCTAGGAAGATATCAAGATTCACTTAGGAAAGGCTCATTTACAACCTCCATAGATAATGCTTATAACAAAACCCTGACATTCTTTATACTACTCATTGCAGGATTTGAACAAAGCAATCTCTCATACACCCAAAATCAGTCCCAAACTTCTGCAGGAGATGTGGATAGATAAAATTTTAATAGATATAAAAATGCTAGAGGTCTCAACAAATTGCCTGCACCTAGAGGAGGATTCTTTCTAAACCTGCTCCTTCCTACTTCCACTTGTATCTTATGGCTGCTAGGCCATGAAAATGTGAGGACAGGAAGCAAAAAGATTCAGAAGACACTCAAGCTAAGAAATGTCATAAGACAGATAAAAATAAATGCATTTCAGACCTAAAGCTACATATTCTCTTAACATGACATTAATTCAAAACCTGATTGCCATTTGACTGAAAAGTAAGTCTGTGTTTTCTCTCTGATCCTGGTAAGGTTTTCTCTATCAATATGTCATACCTTTTTTTCCAAGCACAGTCTCAATGCAAAGGTTCAGCCTTGTTCTGTTTAAATGCCCTTCTGAAGTTCTTTATTCCGCTTTATTGCCTTTAGAAACAGGATGAGCAGCACTGAAAAAGCCAGAAAATTACTCTGGACATACCTTCTAGCTACAGATGTTCCTAAATATTTCCCAAATAAGCAAAACAACAACTGAAGCTTAATTTCACCCACGACTACTTTTCGGCAATTTTCTGGTGCAATCCAGAATCATTTATTTTACACTTTTTGAATAACAGAAGTGTGTAGCAATAAGAACTTGCATATAAGTTCCACAGTTTCACTCCAGAGAGGTCCTCTGGGCTTCCCTTCAAGAGAAATGAGCACCAGGAACCAAACAATCACAGGAAGATTATTGTCACTAATTTGTCATTCTCTTTTCATTTGTTTGTAAAAGTCGGGCTGTTAACAGCCAGCTGGACTGTATGTCCCCATATCCCACTCTGATTTCATAATCATATAATATGTTTTAAGTAAGTATAATATCTTATTTAAATATAATAAGATAAGTTTTGTCTTTGTTTAAATGTATCATTGGTTGCTCCTCTTACTGTGAACTGCAGACTGTGGTTGCTATCAGGCTGAAGGTGCTACACCAGAATATCTGTATTAAATGTACACAGGAATTATTGCATGCATTTCCTCACTGTTGACTTCAATATAGGTAATTCTCATTAAGATGCAAGTCTACTGAGTCACAGCAATTAGAAGGAAGAAGGTTTGTGACTCAGAAGAGTGTTCTGATTGGGTGCTCTAATGTTTATTTGGGATCAGACTTCTCCCCAGTGCCCTCAAGAGCCATTTAGAGCTGTAACTCTGCAATACTGTCTTGCATCCAAAGGGAAGTGTGCCTATTATGACAGATTCCATGGAATCTCTTTGTGATTTACATGCTTTTCCATGGAATAATGCCTAACATGTTCCCTGTCCTAATCACAGATAACCATGGTTTCAGGAAAAGCCTTCTCTTCATAGGGACAGTACAATATGATTATTATGCTACTTGATGGCAGGAGAACCAGCAAACAGCATTTGCCTCTCCAGAGAAGTCTGTCAGCCCCATCCCACACCTTTCAGAAAGAACCACTGCTCCACAGAACCACAGCCAATCCTTCAGCCCCAGCCTCCTCTATATTTAAACTGAAAAATCATTATCTATTATCATTAAATTGTATCCCTTCTGGAGCCTTGTCTTTATCAAGGAGAAAAGCAGAGAAACATATAATCAAGGCAAGAGGCTGAAGAGGTGGATGCTTCACTGTATTATGGACTTCATTTAATTAAAGTCTCTTAACCTGCTCTTAATCAAAGCAAATGGCAAGTGGCATGCTCAGCAGATGGATACAGCTGTGCATAACAACCATGCAGGTGTTTAATTTTATATTTGGCAAGCAGAGCAAGCAGCATTCAAACATTTGAAGAGGAGGGGGTGGATAGTGAGGGAGGGTTTCCAAGACACATTTCACTGAAAAAGGGAGATTATTCTGCCACTATTAAGTTACTCAATCAACTTCACTAGTTTTGTGTTAAGTCCCAGTTTGAATTACAGGGGCAGATGTATAATCTCTGAGGCTTTCCAGAGTAATCCCTCTCTCCTGCCCCTCCACCCCCATATTTTTTAAAGGCTAACTGTACTAAACTGCAGATTTCTGTCTTCTCAGACACCCAAAGAAGTTCACTTTTTGTGTATCTTATTCCCAATACAAAAGACAATGAATGAGCCAGATGTGACAGCTAGAAACCCATCCTAGGTAGAAATTTATCACTGATGGAGCCAGGAGCCCATGAGGGAAGCAGTGAGAGAAAGAAACACAGAACTTTTCAAAGTGCAAATCCAGAAAAATAATTACTGAGATTGTCACAAAATAAGAGAAAATTTTAACTGGAAGTCTGCTGCAAAGGTAATTAAAATGAAAAAAGAGTAATTTAAAACAAAGTCAAGGAAGGCTAAGTTTTGCATTTCATTAACATCAGTTTTCCCCTGCACCCCTAGTAATTCACAGAACTATTTACCTGCAATAGCAAAATGGAATAAGGCTAGGTAAATGAAACACAGGCAAAATGGCAAGTATTTGGCATCTCCTGTATTAAATATAACAAAGGAAGGAATTTGGGCAAAGGATCCACACAGAAACACAGCCTGAAAGGGAAAATTACTGAAAGGTCAAAGTGGCAGTACCATTACCTGCATCAACAGGTATTACCCAGACATTCTGTACAGCTACAGACAAGGAAGGAGGCAGGATGCGGATGAGGCAGAATATGCAATTTCAAAACACATGAGTCAGTGTTGCTGATAAAGTGTTCAGAGACTGCCACAATTATTTTTCCACTCATTTTCACTTCCTACAGTAGGTTAGCTTAAAATAGATTACACACTTTCATATTTCTTTCCCACATTTTCCCCTGATATACTATTGTCTTTCAAATTAAAATAGAAATATCCATCAGATTCCCTCTGTGTTTTTCCATGCACAGAAAGAAGTTCAAATGTCCTTGTTTAACAATCTGAATATAAAGAGGAAAGGAGCTGCTTAAGAATTCCTTCCATCAGTATTTCTCAGACTTACTGAAAATACAGCCTCGCTTTTGGCTCTGTTTCCATCTGCCTGCAGACTCTGAGATAGTTGGTAGAATATTTTGAACACTTTAAAGCTTTTCCTGCTCATTTCCTCAGTTCCTTTGGCATTCTTCTGTAGTCTTCAAGAAGTGGGACACCCCACAGCTGGAGAAACAGTGGCTTGGATAAGCATCGTAATCAAAGCACACAGAATTTTAACACAGAAATTACTCAATAAGGTTCCTTGTAGTAAGCTGAAGGTTTATAAACATACAGAATCTTTCTTATGCAATAAAAGAAATACTTATTTTGCTTTGAGTCAGATTAATTGCCAATCCACCCATATCCACAAGCACTTCAGGTGTCCTAGGAGCCCTTTAGATGACTGTGATTTTTGTGCTAACAAGTGATACACCAACCCCCCAGAACCCTCTAACAAGCCCTGTGCCAAGAAATTAAACAGATCTACTGATGAACTGCCACAAATCAAGTTCTGAGAGCACTGCTGTGAAAAACTTCCCTTTTCTGGCTTCAGTTTTGTGGTATTTGCATTTTTACTTTGATATATCTGAAAGTGAAAAGCCCAGGACTCGAAATACCTGTTACCAGTTCTCCTGTTCTAATAGCCAGATTTCAAACAAATAAAGATGGGTGAACACTTTTCCCAAAGAATACTGACCAAATTCAGTATCATCAGTTGGTTTGTTACACAGATGACAACAATCTATAAAACTACCACCCTACAGTAGCTTCTTTATCTACCAATGATGCAACAAAGGTTACCCTCAGGTTTCAAAATATCTAATTTATCTGATAAAGGGTCTTGCTGCTGTCTCTGTTGAGGCAAGGATCACAAGGTGACACATTTGAAGGCTGCACCTCTTTCCAGTGACAGAGTTCCTGCAGGAACTGACAGGAGCCACCCTGGGACACCTGCTGGCATCTCCCACCAGAAAAACATTATTAGTGTAATCGATTCCAACGATTAGAGACACCCTTAGCTTTTTTAAAGTATTTTGTTTTAAAAATTTGTCAGAGATAATTGCCTGGATTTTTTTGAAGTGCAAGTTTTTACTGGCAAGCATATTAAACCCCGTGAAGTAGTTGAGAAAGGGGAAAGTTAAAATGATAGTGACTTGATTTACCTATAGTCTATAGAATAATTAAGGTCCAAAGGACTATTATACTCAAAGCACATACATGTCAGAAAAAGTTATAATGCATCACACATTCCTTAAAACACATTATTCAGCATTTTGATTTACAAAACTTCTTCTGTTCTGTTTCTGCAAGCATAACTTGATTTTGTTAAATATTTAAAGGCTTCCTTCTCAGCAATAAGCAAATAGTGTATTTGTATAGCAGATGAAACACTAGTTATACCTTGGAGAATTACAAATATAAACAGAAAAAGCATTCAGGTCAAAATAAAAATAAAATTAGAGCCTAAAATGTTTGTAGGAAATAACAGTTTGTATTTATCTAAATCATGTAAAATTAAAGTAGAAGCAGCTGTGTATCCAAAGCTCACTTTTATGACAATCTATACTTCCATAAATAGTTTTAATTATAACATATCTAAACCAGCTAAACTATCCCAGCCATATTTGCATTTCAGAGTGATCATTTTTGCAGCTAGCATATTAATTTCCTCAAAATTAATAATTTATTATAGTTATTTTTCATTCCCCCCTTGTGTGTATTTTCAAGAAAATGGTGTCCTAAGGCTTGAATAATTTCCAGCCAAAGATTCAGGAGTTACCTTGATCTTTGCTCAAGCTACATGTACATGTGTGTGTGTGTGTTATCAGAGCTTCCCTGTATTTTCTCCTGCAGACAATATTAGATAAGACTAGAAAATAGAGTTATAAGCTGATTCAAATTCTTTGAGAATCACTACGATTCAAGGTTTTGATAACAACAATATGCAGTGGTATAGGGGCTTCTCTGTTGATCTCTGCAGATTATTTGCGTCTATAATTTCCAGCTACATCCCCTAATTTTGTCACAGGCAGTGGCAAAACACAGGTAAGGTGCTTTAGGGCCCTTTCTCAATGAAACAGGGCTGCAGTCATGGCAAGCGACATTCTGTAGCCCTGGTTTGTGCCCGAGATGTTTTGATTTCTGAAATTCCATTCCCAGGGAATTTTCTGTAAACAAGAGACATGTTTTGGTGACTGTAAACTTAGTTAACATTCTTTCCCTAAGAGGGACTTCCTTTTGATGTCCCTCTAGCCTGACCAATGTAATTCAAGAAGTTTGTCTTTGTTTCACCAATCAAATTAATCTGTGTAGAACAGTACATAAAGAAGACACATCCCAAAAATAAACGAGTCGTTTTCAGCCTTCTGAAGTCAAAGTCTTTGTGTCATTGTAGTGTACAACATCAGCATTCCACATTTAAGAAAGATAAATAACCATGACTACAGGAGGTGTTATTTTTGAGGGGAATTTCAGGTTTGGTCCTGGCACATCCCTTCTGTCCTGGCAGCAAAATTCTTCCATCACTACCTCCAGCCACAGCCCTCACCCCAGGGGCCTTTTCAATTCAGGGGTCAGCAGGGGCAGCTGCAGATGGAGCAGTAATTTTGGGGGTTTGCCACACTGTTCATGATTGGAAGCATATTATACTTTTGCTCAAAATTAAGGGAAAAGGGGATGAGGGGAAAAAAAGATTAGAAAAGGCTAATGCAATAGTTAGTCTTCTAGTCAGCAGGTCAAGGGACACAAACTCTCTGCTTTTGGTATTTCTATCTTTCACTCAAAGCTGCTTGGTTTTGTTCCATATGCTTGGAGCATAATCTATAGAAAGTGCCTATAAATGGCCACATTTGAAAATGTCATTTTTCAGTTTGCCCCTCTTGTTTGGTTCTGGGTAGAAGCAAAGGCAGGCTCAGCAGAGCTGAGGGAACACCATGGCACAGACAGTCAGTGGGGAATGCTCTGTGCTCCCACTGAACCTCCTCTGTCCCCAAGGACCTGCCAGCAGCAGATCCACCAGGGGTCTGAAGGAGCACACTGGGACAGAGTGGGCTCCTACTTCCCCTGCTGGTGCCGACTTTGTGGCACAATGATAAACACAATGTACTGGGGAAAAGACTCACTGTCCCTAAAGGGACACTTATGTGTCTCAGTGTCTGAAGGAAAACTGGATAAAGGTCATCAGTGATTACAGAGCAAAGAAATGCTTCCAGTGAGATCCCTCAAAAACGAACAAACCAAGCCCCAAAAGCATTCATCAGGAATGACCACGTGAAGCCAAACGGGGCACAGCTGTGCACATGCAGGACTCTTTTGTCCAGGGACATCTATTAAGGGGTGGGACAAGCAGTCAAGGGGAGCACAGCCTTCTCCTGCTCTCCAGGCTGCCCTGTGCTCATGGTGTCCTTCAGCTGCCCAGCAGCCCCTCTAAGGGAGAATTAGGAAGATGCTCACCCTGATAAATTATTAGCCTCAAAAGAAAACAATCTGTTGGGAAACAGAGTGTGAAGAAAGCTGCTGCTTGCTGTGCTTCACTTAAGCTGCTCAGCATTAGAATACTTGGAAAACATCAGAATCTGAGTATTTATTGTAGTTCAGTATAGAAACTACACTTTATAGGCAGTATTTACTGTCTCCCAGCTCCAGGAGATACCATTCAGCCTGCAAATGGATATGAGAGTCAGTTCTTCCAGAGGGAAGAAAAACGTATTTCCTTCCCTGTAAACTACATGTAAACACAAAATGGAACTACCCAGGCAGCAAATGGATTTCTCTTTCCTTTTCAACTTGCAAAACATACCCTTGACACAGTAAGCAATGCAGAAGGGTACAAATTGCACACTACTGCTATTTCTTAGACAGATTTCCTAAGTATGAATGTTAAATGAACCAGCTTCTAGACCTAAACCTGTCAGCTTTCCTTATAATCACCTTAAACTTTTTTAAAAATTCAGAAAGTTTCCATAAGGACTAAAGCATTCGTAGTTAGAGCATAAGGTGAAGATGGAATTCACTGCTATTGTTCTGCAGCTAATGTTTGCACGAGGCTAATCGATTGAGACATTCCCAGATGGCTTTAACATTTAACAGGATCTATACAATGACAGTCAGAATTTTTAATATTCATAGAGGCACAGAAGAGTGGCATCAATGAGACAAATTGCATGAGCAACTGGCACTGGAGTGCACTGGCAATGCACCCAAAAAGTTATTTTTAAAGACTGCAACAAGAAATATTCCAATTAGGCTACATAAATTACCAGAATGTAGCCATCATTACTGAAAAGAGAATTTCCCTTGTTACCATAAAAAGAATTCATTGTACTGACTGGAGAAATATATACTCTTTTGACTTACTAATAAAATAAATATAACATGTTATAATTAAATGGATCTTAAATTGCAATAATTACTTAGAAACAATGAACAGACAGGCACAGGTGAACACTACACACATCAAAGCATGCAGTGAAGAAAATGAGAATAAATGCTTTCTCTCTCTTTCAAATGCTGTGTGTTCAAGTGAGCAACCTGATTTCAGCTCAACCAACCAACATAGCTGATGGAATTAAACAATGATACAGGTTTATTATATAACCAAATGGAAAGCTGTAGACAGGTCTGAACAGCATTAAAAGAAGATTTAATTAAGTTTAGAGGATCTAATTATGCAAGCTGGAACCACAGTGTAGGAACTGGATCTGTTCAGCTCTGACACTTCTTCCCAGCTTTTTATTCTAGAATTTCAAAGATTATTTTAAACCTGTTAAAGAAGGAAAAAAGGAAGAGTTGGTCTGAAGTAATGAATTTTTCACTTCAAAAAAGAGAAAGGTACACTGCAGCAGAATAATGGCAGCTGCACCAGAGACAAGCTTTCCTATTTAACCCTTCAAGAAGCAGAAAATTCATTGCCTTTCATGCAATGAAAGTGTGAAAACCTAAGCAAATCTCATTGTTAAATCCCCCTTCCTGATGCATTTCAGGTTGACAAGCACATGTCTAAAGTCCCTGAGCTGCTGAGAGCCCTGAGCTCACCCAGGGACCAGCAGCTCCCTTGTCCTTCTGTCCCTCTGCTGTTCTGGGGGCAGTGGCACATCCCCACTGCCAGTGGCCTGGTGGCCTGGTGGCCTTGTCTCTGCACTGCTGTCCCCTCAGCCCATGATGTTGTCTCCAGGGATGACACAGCCCCATGTGTCACTGCCCAGGGAGCAGCAGCTCCATGTTTGCCTCCACGGGCTCCTCTGTTCAGCTCCTCACCCTCCTGCAGGACCCCCTTGGGTCTTGCAAGAGGCCAGGCATGAAAAGCTGCTTGTGCCTTATTGTTGCCTCAACTGTTAGATCAGCAGGCTCTTTCTTGGAACAAAACCTCCTCTTCCAACAGCAGAAGTCAAAAATCAAATATATTGGCCTTTCCCTCAGAAAGGCTCACCGTGCTCCAGAGTGCATGTGCTGTAAGCATTGCCACAGCCAAAAACCAGCACAGGGTAAGAAATATGGAAAGGGAGATGCCAGTTTGACTGAGCTCAGAGCTGCTGAGCTGCTTGGCTCCACTAAGGCCAGACACCACCAGGGACATGTTGCAGGGCCCCAGAGGCAGCTGCAGCCTCCTCTGCAAGCCATGCTCCCCTTGCACCAGCTGCCAGAGTGTCTCAGCTGCAGTTTTATCAGCTGTGATTTAAAAGGATGATGATAAATGCTTTTAGTAAATACACAGGTGACATTTTAAGGCTGTCAGTGGAATAAATTGGTGTTAAGGTACATTCCTCATTATCTAGTATTGTCCAGAAAATTTAAATTAATTTCTGCAGAGGTTTTTGGGTTTTTTCTGGTTTCTGTTTGGTAGTTGCCTCTGTGCTTGATCAGTGATTTCTTTTTGCTCCCTTAGCTCTTGTCTATACAATGACATGCTTAGACACATCTGAGAAATTCAAGTGTCTTGTTCTCCTCACTCATGTCTATCTCAATTCAATTCTCTTTCAGTTCTCTTTTCCTCTCAGACAATTCCTTGTTAGTATAAATCACCTGTCACTTATCTTGATAGATTTAGTTGGATCCAAACTGAGAAAGCTGAGATAATTCTCAGTTCTCAGCATAGCATTTTTCTTTTACCATTCTGACATTCCACATAGAGATGCTATAGTTTCCAAACTCCATTTTAATATCATAGATTGTAAAATTACAGCTCTGTTAAAAAGAGTAGTCTGAGGGAGATTTCTGATTGTTCAGTAAGTGTTCTGAAGTACTCTTTTTAGCCATGATTTTCACTGCCTGCCAAAGAAATGTATTTTCATGTACACCATTATAGGGAGAGATTCTACATGCTGAAAAAATATGCCTGTGGAGTGTCATAATACTGTTCACCTTTACTGACTAAAATAAACAGCACGAAACTACAATAAAACCTGAAAATTAGGGGTTATCCTGAGAACTACACAGTATTTAGAGTGCAGTGTTTTCAAGGCTGGGCTTAGGGAGGCCAGCCTGGACCAGTGAGGGCAGGGTGAGCCCTTCTCCAAAAGGCATCCTGCATGGAGCTGCCTGTTAGTGTAAAATTAATGTGAATGTGTGAGCACAGAGCAGGCTGTAATGCCTCTCTTTTTAGTGTTTTTTCTTTTTCTCTTCCCCTGTTTGAAGTCTTTGGAATGGGGGTGGTTTTGGACCCCAGGTGCCACCTCCGTCCCAGCTGACAGAGAATGCAGAGAGCTCTGCAGCCACCCTGAGCATCTCCAGCTGCGCTGGGTGTGCAGGGCCAGCCTGGCCTCTCATCTTGTCCTGCTGAGGGATGATCAGCCAGCAGCCCTGCTCAGAGGAGTCACCAAACACCACGGAAAGGAGGAGTGCCCAAAACCAGCACTGAGAACTTCCCTGGTGTTTTCAAGAGCTGTGGCCCATGCCAAGACTGCCTTTGTCATCACAGGTGTAAAAACTTAGGAACAAGCTACGGATATTTAATAGTCAGCTTATGAATAGATCACTAGTATCAACAAGTTGACCCAATGGTACAAATGAATAAAACCAAAGATAAATGTGGGAAACACTGTAACCATTCCAAGTATCATTTAAAAAAAAAAAAAAAAGGCATTTTTCTAAGTACTGGTACAAATCCCTGAAGTTTAAAGAGGTTTCCCCTCCACGAAAACATTATAAATAATTTATGGCTCATTATAACATGATTTGGGCAGACATGAATTCATTAGGCCTTCAGGGATTTGGGTAGAATCCTTTCAGATGAATGGAATCAGACCTTTGGTTCTCACACATTCATAAAATCGTGCCATGGTTGTTTGGTTCAGTTATACTTTTTAAAATACTCCTCAAATACAAAATGATAAAAACTTCTTCAGCAATATCTTTACAACTGTGGTAATGTGCTATGAATTTAATTCCAGCTCACTCACGCTGAAGGTACCCATTTTCACCCTCATTTAATACATTATCCCCAGGAGGATTCATTTGGACAAAGAGAGGACGTGCTCTGAAAATAGCTTCAAAAATGATGATACAATGATGATACACATGCAAGCAATGCCCTTAATTGTGAAAAAGTTCATTATGTTGGAAACAGGGACTTGATTATGTTTGTAATTTCTGAAACTCATTGTCCACCATTCTGTTCAAAATCTCCAAGCTACTGAGGAATAGCAATGCCCTTCTGGTAGGGCTGGCAGGACCTTCACCATATGGAGATTATCCCCAATGCAATAACATGATGAGCTCAAAGCCCATTAAAAGCACTGCTGAAAGAACACAGGAAATCCTGAGCTTAAGAAAATCTAGAAGGGGAAGGATGTTATTTAATTTTATTGACATGTTAGGGACACTTACTTTTTTCTTAAATTTCATGCTATCATTTTTAATCAGATACCACTGTACTTATATGTGCAATTAGCTGTGCAGAATGGGAAGAAAAGAGGGGGAAAGAACACCAAGCCTCAGTTTTCAAGTGTAGGAGACAAGTAACAATTGACTGCAAAACAGAGTGTGCTGACAATGCAAGTCTATAAATGGTTGAACATCTTGTCTGTGGTTTTGCAAAGCTCACTTTCACTCTCCTATGTGGTTAAAAAAAAGTAAATATAACCTATATGTAAAAAAAATTTATACATTAAAAAAATTGCACTTTTGGCTCTACCTCTTCTTCCATGGTAGCACAAATATACTTCTACCATTCATTCTAATTAATGCTCTTCAAACAAATGACTTTCTGTTCATAATACCTGCAGTTTATAATGGAATTGCATTGCTAGGAGACTGAGACAATAAAAAATTTCAGGACATCTCTGTTGAAAAGCCACTGATAACTTTTACAAAATGCAGATACATCACAACCTGTGTTAGATAAAAAATGTCCCTTCTGATGATGGTCAGTAGCTAATGAAGAGTAGCACAAAAGAATTATTCTAATTATGGGGTTTAATTCTCTCAGAATTACACTCTTACTTTTCCATCATTCTGCTATTTATAGCATCTGAATTTAGAAGTTAGTTCTCCTATGGATCAATTGGATCCTGAACATTCTGGCCATGACCCCAGGAAGGAATAGACATATTTTTGAAGGTACAACCTACTGGAATCTCTGATAAGTTACTTACATGTAGTAGTAAGAAGTTACTGTGGTAAGATACTACAGCTCCTCAGAAGGCAGGTCTCAATTCTGCCTCATTTTACAGACAGGAAAACCATGCAGCAAGTCAGTGAAAAATTCTGGACCAGAAGAGTGGAATCCAGCCAATTTTCCATCCTATGTGCCCAGATCAGATCATTCTCTTACTCTTTAAGCAGCAGAGAGCTCACAAATTTGTTGGTGAGTTTTTCTTTGTTTGTTTGTTCCAATTAGAACTGTATTAACCACTTTTTACAGAGATTGCTTTATTTTTGTATTCTGCTTCCAACTAACAGCAATTCTTCTCTCTGCTTTCAGAGTATGTGGCTTGTGGACATCTCTTGATCCCAGCATTGCAGAAATTTATTTCATCTTTGTTAAAAAGTCCCTAAAAAACTCTCTGTGCCAACATCCAGATGAGTTTTGTTGCCTGTACTAACATTAGTGCTGTAACAGTCACCTTCTCCCTGTGCCACTTTTTCAGCTGTTTAAAGCATCAATTAGTCAATCACTTTTCATATTGTTACAGGGCAATAGAAATGGTTTCCTCTGTTTCATGGTTTCCTCTGTATTGTACTTGATTTGACACCCTCCAACACCTTACAAACCATTTCATCATAGCAGAAGAGTAAGATCTGAACTAGATGACCTGGTCATCTCTGGTAGTCCTCCTCAATTAAAATCTCAGCATAAGAAATTCTCTAATTTCCTCCCCGGGGCAGAAATATTTCTGTTGCTGGGTAATACACAGTCTATAGGAAGTCACACGTCCAGTGAAATGCAAGACTGACTGAAAATAAGTAAATTGCTCTGCTACAAACCTCTGATCTCTGCTGGGCTCCTTATACTCCACTTTATTCATTCTTTGGAAGGAACTACAATTGACACACAGAATTATAGGTATTTTCATTTAAAATTCTTACCCTCTCCTTGGAAATCTAGCTAAATCTGTGTTTAGCTGCAGTGGTGAAAAGCAGAGGGGAAATACTGGAAGAAGCTTTTCTTCACAGAAGCAACCAAGTGGTATCCACACAGATCCCGTGGACTCTTAGCAGCTGAATCACAATCCCAGTCTACAAATGGTTGAACTCCTGTCTGTGGTTATTAAACACTTAAAGACTTCAGCCAGGCAGGGATGGGTGGGCACAGGAAATCAAACCATCCTCTGCATGCACTGCACAGGCTCTGCAGGGAGATCTCTGCCTCTGGTGTCAGCCTGGGACCACAGGATATGAACCTCAAAACCACAGGCACAGACCACCTGTAACAGGTAAAAGTTCAGCTCAGAGTCATTAGTCTATTTTTGAAACTCTGTGAACACAACAGCAAAATTTAAAAGCCTGAAAGTTTCCCTGACACTTTGGAGGCAAACAGAAAACTGTGGTACATGGTGAGAAATTCTGCTAGAGAGAACAGCAACATCTCAGAGTCAGCAAAGTGATCACGATTATTACCCCCTCAGGGTACCACAGAATAATAGGAGCCCATTTGAAAACAGATAAAACCATGTGGCTGAATGAAGTTGAGTCTCTACTGTGGACTCCAACCTGTAAAAGACATGGCTGGTTCTGTTAGCAATATCTGCAGTACAGCTTTATGGTATACACTCAGTCTGGCTGTAAAAAGAGATGTTACAGATGAAGGGAAAAAAAAGATTCATTCAAAATAATATTGATCAAATTGCAAGATCAGTGAACAGTGAAACAAGTATGTTTTCCTGTAGGTCTTTGTCACTGATTGACTGTGGAGCCATTAGTGTGAATGTCCTTTCCTAATGGGTGAGCAGAATTGACTTCTGAATGACAATGTTTTTCCCCCAGGCTTATACAGCCCCAAAAGTGCAAGCTTTGCTGGACTTTAAAGAACAAAGTTTCTCACTGCCCCAGAGAGAATGCAATTTCTATTTGCAAAGAAAGTATACTTGACAGTAACTTGTATTTTAATTCTGACAGTGAAGTAGAAGGGAACTATAAACTCTGTCAAAAAGCAAACCAACATCCATTCCCAAGAGGGCTTCTGCACTTTGCTTCTGATTTTTTATGTATCAATTACATGGGCATCTCTGTATCTCATCAACAGTAGCTTAGCAATGCTCTAGCAGGCATGCTGGCTCTCCAAGAGCATCTAAAGGACCTTGAAATGTGAAGAAGCAGGTTCGAAGTTCAGTAAACAACATGAAGAACTGAAAAGGACTAAAAATGCTTCACCCAAATGACAGTGGTGCAACACTGACTCAGCTTAAAAAGATTTCTCCAATGTGCACGAACACCTCCAGCTGCAAAATTTCCCCCTTCCCCACTAGACCCAGACCCCACATGGGAGCAGATGTGAGCCAGGGGCTGTAACTGGGACCAGAGTGTCCTGGGCTGTAGTGTAGGATGTACACAAAGTATTTATTCCATCACCATCTTCATGAACTGTTAAACAAGTGGGGCAGTGCTCTACTGTTTCCAAGCCCCTGCCTTTGGGCTGCCTTATGCTAATGGCCCAATAATGCCTTGCCCATGACTCACAGGTAACTCCCTCCAGGGGTTATCTCTGTTTAATGGGCCATCAAGGACCCCCTTCACAACTCATCATCCCATTGGGAGATGCTCTGCCCAGGGGGAGGAGCCAAGCATTCCCACCTGGATATAATCTGGGATTTGGAACAGTGCAAGCAGCCCTTACCCACTGGATTCCCAGAGGAGCAGAGCTCCCAGACCTTTCTACAGGATCACTGCTTCAAGAAGAGCACCTCACCTGGACTGCTCCCACCACCCTGCTCAGGTTGTGTTCTGACTCTGTCAGTGGTCCTTTGTGTTATTGCATTTAATTTATTTTTACCTTTTTCCCTTTCTTCTTATTAAATTGTATTTCTGACTTGGAGCCTCTCACTCATTTTGCTTTCAAACCACGACACAGAGGAGCCTGTGAATGGCCAGGGGAATGTCCCCAGTGGGAGCCACATCAGCCCAGCAGCAGGAGCCTCTCCCAGGTGGGCACAGCTTTCCTCACATGGGCAATCCAGCACATGGAATTGCTCAGCCCCCTTCTGTGCCACCACCACAGAGTTCAGCTATTCATGGACAATAAAAGAAAACTCAGCTTTATGTCTGACCAGCACAGCTGCCAGAGGTCCCACAGAATATTTAACAATTAGTTTTTACAGAGCTTTGTAGGCAGAAACCTTGAAGGCTGATGAGGTTTAAAGCCAGTATTTCACTGTCTGAGACAAGAAACTGCTCTGGTTATTGCTCATAGTGACTTCATGTCCAGTTAACAACCATACCAAATAAATTATCTGTCACTTCTGATATTCCTGTCATTTGCAGAGATACTGCAAATTTTCGCGCATTTATATAGTGGGTAATTTATCAGATATGCTCATAAGAACTCAGATAATCTAGAGAGCACTAAATCCTTAGTCACTGCTGAGATGCACTACAGAAAATCTGAAACACTGGAGAGGAACACTATTGCCCAGCTGGTTTCCACTCTGCAGCTCTGCCCTGCTGTACAGTGCTGGACTCACAAGCTTCTGAGTTATCACAGATTATTCTTTAGGATTTCATCTAGAAAGTGCAGTTCAATTTAAATAAACTGATAAATATTCTTCAACCAACATAAAAGATTGTTACAATACCTGGCACTAAAATTTAAGAGTAGATAGCTGCAAAGAAAATTAAAGATGTTTTTCTCTGTTAACCAGAAGGGAAAAAAAAAAAAAAAAGTGCCTTTGACTTTTTTAGAATTTCCCCACTTTCTGCCTCAGCCAATGAAATATGAGGTAATGGCAGTGGCATTACTTTTATTCACAAATCTCACCAGGTAGAAGATGCATTTTGAGACTAATTTAGCAGTTATCGCAGAATCTTATCCTTATTTATCTCCTAAATTGCTTTTTATTTTTAATACAGCATATTTCATAAATTACATACAATTAGTATATATATATATAAATCACTTCCATTTTCAGCCTGGCATTAATAAAAATACATAGGCAAGCTACCTTGTCAGAGATCACTAAAAGACATAAATACATAATTTTAGAAAATCAACAAATAGCTTGATTTCATGATGAAAAAATTATTCAACACTGATAGTGATCAAAGGGGACCCAACACAAATAGGAAATATTTAAATATAGATTGCAAATATACATTTAATTTAAAAAATTAAAGGGCCAAGTGTGTGGGGTTTTTTGCCATATAAAAATATATATTTCATGGTGAGAATAGATATGTGATATATATAAATACACACACAGATTCATCTGCTTCCAAGAGTGCTGCTTAATTGCCAACCTGAACAGCAAAAGTAAAGTGACACTTACTCTATTTGGTAAAGAGCCTGTTATGCAGAAAATTGGGGTGATGACACCAGGAGGTGAACTGTTAATAACAACATAATGCCAAGGAGTATAGTCTTAAGAAGCCTTATAACCAGAAACTTATTTTTGTACTGATGGGCAGAGATTTTATCAGATTCCTGGTCCCAGAGCAGCTGGAGCAGGAGCAGGTTTGGTTTAACTTCCTCCTGTCCATGTGTGTCACAGGGAGCAGCCCCGAGCCCAGGGGCAGCCAGGCTGTAGCTACAGCCCAAAGCCAAGGCACAAAGGGGACCCTCCTTTTTCCCAACTGCAAATCAGAAATAAAATGTTCTCCTTGGATGCTTGTCTTCCTAATAACCTTCTCTGACTGTTCTAGACTTGTCTATCATGATGGAGTCTTCTACTAAAAAAAAAAGGAGCAAGTTAATCTTGTTTTCACTGTCAGATGTTTGTCCTTTGCTTGAAGCCTAAATTTTCAGGTTTCTACATGAAGGACAAGTTTGTTTTTGCAACCCTAAATCAGGGAGCCTTTTCTTTCCTGTTCAGTCCCTTTCCAACCCCCTGTTGTGACCACTTGCCTGTCACTGAGCTAAAGAGAGTAAACAGGTTAGATTCCTGTTCCTTTCCTCCAGAAAGGTTCCAAACAGGCTTTGAATAATTTGGCTTCAAAGTCCTGAGTGGTCCCAACTGCTGATAAAATTAATGGGAAATGAGTGTACAGCAGCTTGCAGAATTATGTCCATTCAATAATACTCAGGCAACCTCAAATCACTTTCTCAGGGCAGAAATGAAACCACCCCCAAGATAAAATATAGAGGAACAAGAACATCTTTCTCCCTTATTCTTCAAGTGCAGCACCACATCCCAAGTGGGAAGGGAATGGAAAGGGAAAATGTTCACCAGGTTTGAACATCTGCCTCTGAAATAGTTTCCTGTTCCAAACCTCAACAAGTGTGGCATTAAAGAGATGGGGGAAAAAAGAAAAAAAAAAAAGAAAAAAAAAAAAAGGGCAAACCCGAAAAGGAATCTAAATTCAAAAATAAAGCTTCATTAGAGTTTGAAATAGCAGATACACTACATAGAGGACATTCTCTACAAAAGGAAAAATTCATCCCTGTACAAATAATAAAATGTAATCCTAGAATCACAAAAATCAAAGTAGGTGCAGCTGGTTCTTTTCATACATTTTGAAAGCATAAGAAAATGAGATCAAATACATTATGAAACAGATGTTCTATATGAAATAGATGTTCTGCTAATTTAAGAGGAAATTCAATGCAGATATTAAAGGGCTATATGATGTAGAAAATTGTAGGAGACTCCTACTGATAATTGCTAATTACAAAGCATTCCTAATGCTTTGTCATGCAGGAGTTATAGATCAATCCCTAATTCTAGACCTTGCTATATATAATAGTGACACATTTGTACCACTGTAGGAAAGTTTTTGTCAGGCCTTCTACTGCAAACCTCTTACTGGGCTTGAAACTTTGTCATAAAAATGCATTTTGGGGCAGGAAAGTCCCAGTCTACCAAAATCACAGGTAAGCATCTTGCAAATATAAAATCAAGGAAAGGCTGAGACAGGACCTGTGGAGATCTTCTTGTCCAACTGAGACTTGGTTAACTCTATGCATGGAGAATCCAAAAACTTTCAAGGGAACATGTTCTATTGCTTGATTTCCCTTATAATAATAAAAAAATAAAACTTATGTTTCTATAGGTTGTGGTTTATTTATGCATCATATATTGTATACTATATTTAAGCAAATAGATTTTGAGGTGGCAAGAATTAATGTTATTGCTAGCTGACCATGATGTCATTATCTGCAAGGATTCAACCATAATTCATCACTGAGGTGCCTTTGTGTTTGAGACAGGCTCCATGTGTTACTGTCATATATTGGACACTTGCCTTTCTCAGTGGTAAATCTGACATGGTCTGAAATTCAATTCATTTGAATTTTCAAGGCGACAGACATGACCCTAGTGTTTGAGAAAACACTGTGTACACTTTTTGCCTAAAGGTGATGACTTCTCTCAGTAATCCAGCTGTAAGGGAAAAAATGGGCAGTGGAATATGATTTTCCTTAATCCTCTTGACATAAACAATGGAATCGTTTTACTGAGATGAAAAGCTCAGAAATATGGCCAGGCACTTACTGTGAGAGATTTCAAGGAGGTTGTCAAAAGGGTAAGACTCCAAAAAATAAACCAAGGAATGTATAAACAATGAATCTTAACATTTGAAGAACCTGCAGTGGAAGGGAAAATACATCTATTTATATACAATACCATAATACCACCTAGTAACATGCACTGTTACTAGGATTACTCATAAAATATGGGGGGTTTATAGAGTTTGGTTTAAGTACACTATCTGAAAACGCGCAAAAGCTAGTTAACTCATTAATCTAAACTCCATGTTGTTATAACAGAGTTTTACAATGTTTTGATCACTTTCTCAAATTACATCAGTAAAGTTCTCAACTTGGTTTTTGTTTTTATGTGTGGAAAAGTTATTATAGTGATAAACTTTTAAATATTATAGGCAATGGTAGCATCATCCATGCATTACTTTTCACCTACTTGTTCTATCACTTCAATCTCCTTTCCAAGTCCCCCATTATCTTGAGCAGACACTTACAAATCTTTTCTATAGTTTTACTTTTATTTGTGGAAAGACAAACTTCTTTTGGTCCCTCTAGTTTGATCACCACTGGGGATTTTTTTGAGATTTTTAGTGATGGGGATGTTCACATTTCCTTTTATTCCCTTTTTATTGGTAACATCTGCACATCATCCCTTTACTGTTATAATCATTGCCTGCTTAAAAGACAGATCATGTTGGCACTGACAATGGAGTGATATCTCCTAGATATGTATTTGAACTAAAAGTTTTACTCAGGACTCATTTGAAAATGGAGTTATTTACAGTATTGCTTAATTCTCTTATTTCCCATATGTTTCTTGGAGGCCACAAAGACAATACAAAAGCTTATATACAACATATTTAATCATAGTGATATCCTCGGCTGATAGAACCTCTGCAATCTATTCTCTCAATATGCATATTGAAAAAAAACAATGCCAGGTTTCTCGACTTAGAACACTGACAAATCAGTTGTGAAACTGCTCTTCCATCTAACTCATCCACAGAGGGGATGAGCCTTCCTCCCCAGCACATAAAGCAACAGGTTTTGCATTGTGTGTCTGCAAATCCACTGCAGAGCACTTAACATGAACTTACTTGGTTGCTTTGTTAAAATACTGATTCTGCTCACATACACAGAGAAAGAAAGAAAATCCATTTTGAGGGAAGACTATAATTAACAGATCTCTCTTCAGCACAGATGAGTACCCAGAGATGAAAAGGCTTAGATTACCTACTTCACTCTGATAAAGTGCAAAATAAAACCCTGATCAGCTTTGGAAAGGCATTCCACTGCATTTAGGTAAGCCATTAACAACTGTACAAATAAAATTTGGCTGAAGTTACTTAGTAAGAAATGCAACAAGGAGGTGGGGGAGTATTTGATGGAGTTTTTTTGTTTCTGTTTTGGAGCTTTTTTGGGGGTTAGTTTTTGTTTGTTACTTTTGGTTTTGGCTTTTATTCATAAATTACTGAGGCAAGATGCAAAATTAATTTTTAAACTTACAACTCTGAGTTTTTCTTACTGGTCTGCTTGTCTATTCAGCATTCTGAGCTTCACTGAGACCTCTGCATGCCCCCGGGTTACTCCTGTAAATCCTCAAGGTGTGTGTGGCTGGTTTCCCTCTAGCTTTGAATCTCATCTCCCTACAGAAGAATACACCCCTCTGCCCAGCCCTGGGCTGTTCCCTGTCTCCCATCCACTCAGGACTGTGGGTAACAACACACAGAGTGAGGAGAGGGGTCCCTCAGCTGCAGAGCTGAGCTGTGCAGACAGCCTGGAGACCTACAGGCCACTCTCCCCAGAATTCTCATGCCCAGCAGAACAAAACCACCACACTTTTATATTCTTTTTGGGCATTTTGGGCTTCCCTGTGCTCATGCCTCTTCCAGCCCCTCCTTCAAATCCTTTCCAAACCAGAAGTGTAGAGGTAGCAAAGCCTGCACCCAACATCCCCATGTCCTTTTGGTCCTTTCAGCCTGGCAGTCTGACATTTGACAGAAATATTAAATTGTAGCAACTAACAGTGCACTGAGAGTAAGTCCAAGTAGGGCAAATGCAGCACTCTCAGGCCTTACAGTGACTCCCTGAACCGTGTGACAACTGCTGCTAATGCTTAACAAATGTCTCCCAAACACTGTGGAAAGAACATGCTTTCATCACTGGTATGCTGCTCCGATGGATTTGTGGAATGAAAGGCACTGCATAGCTGCATTTCTGAGACAAGTTTTATACCTCATTAATGCAGTACATAAGCTGTACAATTATACATCCATATGTCACTGCCAAATTTATACACTTTTACATACTGTTAGACTAGGATGGTTTCATTTCATTGCTCTGCAAATGGACTTTTGAAAGGATATTTCACTCAATTTTTTGTGCAGTACTGACAGGCAAAGCACATGAAAGACATGGAGTTCCATGTGTAAATGCAGAACATGCCCTAAAATAAAAAACATGACACCAACAAACAATTTTTACACTCTTCCAATGCAGTGACCTTTTTACAGTGCAGGCCACAGACCAGTGTCCCCTTCCCCCACCAGGAGCCACCATTTTAGAATCAATTCCACTGGATTAGGCTATAATGCACTGTGATGTCTCTTGATCTGACCCACTTCTTCAAGTCTGATGGGTTTTTGTTTACACTAGAAGACATCTGATCCAAAGCAGCAGGAGGATTACAGCACTGTCTAATTAGAATAACTTTTCAGTTTATAGTGAATAATGAATGCACACTATTGGGCACTGCTCTCTGGTGGGTGGGGCAAAGAACTAACAGAACTGAGCTCTGCCCCTTAAGGCAAAAAATGACAAAAAATGAAAAAGCCCACAGACTTTAGCTGGTATTCTGTATCTAGATCTCTGTCATGCAGCCTGCTTTTACATCTTTGGTTGTCATTTCTTTTTCTCCTGAAAGAGGCTGCTTTGCTGAACACACTCTTCTAGCAAGAGACTGGGCTGTCAGCTACAGCAAAGCAAGATTCACTCCATGTTTGAGACACAGCTGGTGAAGGAGCACCACAGTCATGGTGCAGGGCCATGGTGCTAAAAGCAAGGAAATTTAAATTATTCTCTGCACTTAGTTATTGCTGTGCTGCATGAACTTGAACACACAGGTCACACCTTGTGTTGAGTGCTCAAGAGTGTGCTGAGGTGATCCCTGAGCAGTCTGAGGTACTTGTAGGGTCCCTCTTCCCAAAAGCGGCCAAGGAACAAGTTGCTGGTGCTCCTGCTGCTCTCACTGCCTTTAGTTTCCCCGGAAAATCCAGAGGCAGAGTTATTTATCATTACCAGGGCAGGAGACAGAGCTGGAAACTTCAAAGGCATCATTGCCTTCCCTTGACCCTTTTCCCCAGCAAGGCAATCATGGGAGCAACTTAAGTGGGCCTTAAAACTGACACATTGCAAAATTTGTATGGTTCTGGCAAAAGCAAAGCCATAGGTTTTAGTGTGGAACAATTTCAGGAAACCTTGCAGAATCATACTGTCCTGTAGCAATAAATATAAGTCCATAGAGCATGCAAGGGAAAAGAGTCAGGGATAGGAAACACATTGGATAATGCAAGGAGGGAGGATAGTAAGTAGTAGTCATGAAACCTTAAAGGAATTATTAATACCCTGGATAGATTTTTTTTTCCCCCCAATAAGTGACTACAGAATGTGTCTGCAACTGCTCTGCCTTGTTTTCAGAACAGAGATGCATTTACTGCATGTGGCTTGTTCTCATGGCAAAGCCAGATGGAAAGTATATAGGGCTGCTACTTAGCACAACTGCTTACAGGAAGCTGCATTATAGGAGAAAAGCTGTGTGAAAAGGATCAAAATGATGAAAGGCATCTGGCTTAGCACACAGCAGTAAACATTGGCAAATATATTATTGTAGTTCAATTACTGATAGGATACTAGAGCCTATTCAAGACTTAATATTTAATTATCTTTAGATTCCATCAGTTGTTAAGCTGTCAGCAGCATCTGTAGAGTGTACATAGGTGGACATCTGCTACAGACTAAGAATGCCATACACCAGCAGAGCTGTTTGCCACAAATACACACAAAGAAATTCAGGAGCTCACATTACAACCACATCTACCACATTAAACATATTTACAGCAGGGCTACCTGCTTGGAGAACACTGTGGCTGGTAAGAGGCAGAAGGACAAACTGCTCTGGCTGGGGGCTCACTGGAGGGAGCAGTGAATTCCAATGCAGGGGAGATGAAAGAGCACTGTTTAAATAAATCATCTGCACTGAACCACCCAGAAATCCAGCTGAATATCTCTCTTGCATGCAAAAGAGTGTTGTAAAAGACTATTCAGTTTGCAAAGTCAAGTCCAGTTAAGCTTAATTCGGCTTCTTCAAGAAGACATCACAGCACTGTGCATGCATAATTCTATGGATGCATCCTTTTTTGCTACTCTGGGAATATCATGGGTTGCGTAATTCTCAGAGACAGGAGTCCTAAGTTCTCTGATCCCAGAGCTGCTGCTACCCCACACACCCACCACCCACACCAGTGCTTATGGACCTTGCTTGATTAAACTCATAGGCACTCCCTTGCCAACAGTCTTCCTCCAGCCACTCTAAATCACTCTTCACCTCAGTACTCCTTATTTTAACTTCCTGCATCCTCTGTCCAGCCCAAGTGTCTGTCCTGAGCTGCAGACCTTGCTGCTTATTTAGTCTTTGGGAGTTACCCTACCTCAGTGCCCCAGCAGAAGCCCCACAGCAGTGCAGCATTGCCTACTGGAAGTCAGGATGCCTTACCAGGACCACAGAGCAGCTGTGGCTCTGGATGTATCCCTGAACCAGGGCAGGTCCAGGAAAAGTGATGTCTTCTCACCTATTCTGCCTCTCTAATAAGGCACATGCAATTAGAATCAAACTCAGTAACATGACTGGATTTAGCTGGATTCTCAAGACAATAACAACACAGACTCATCCCCACTGACAGAACAACTCTCCAGACAGTGTGTCTGGTCTGAAACACAGAGGTATGAGAGCTTTCCAGAGAACAATTAAGAATGCAATCCTCCTGCAAGAAGAAATTCAATTATTTCTGCTGACAAAGCCTCCAATTCATCCCATAGCAGCAGCCAAGCCTTCTTCAGCTTGACAAAGCTCAGCTCAGCAGAAACAAGCCTCAACTCAAGGAAGCCCAAGCAGCTACACCTACATCTTCCAGGCTTGCCTTTCTCTGCTCTGCACAAAGCACTGCACAGTTAATTGAATTGGTTTTTAATGATCTTTGTGGAGGTAAAGGGGACAATAAGTTCCTTCCTATCTAAGCCATATGTCTAAAATGTTGAGGAATGTGAGCACCTGCAGCAGATTGAAAACACCTTCTTGCACTCCAATGTGATGCTGCACCATTAATGTTCATTTGTGAGACTGATCAGTTATCAGCAAGCCCAAAAGCAGAGACATCATTTTCCAGTGGAATACCTCATAGTCCTAGAATATGGAACACAGAGAGTTTGTGTTTGCATATTGTGCACTGTTTGAGTATGGAATTGTCCAGGTGTCCTGCAAGCTGTGACCCTTTACAAGCCAGTGTATTTTTACTATCTTTCAGGTCACTAAGTGTGCTGGGGAGACTTCTAGCAGTTAATAATGGAAAAGGTGACTTTGCAATTCTGCAGAAAGAAGCTGAAACTTTTCCTCCCTTCTTCTCAAATCTCTAGGGCCATGAGGATTTTGTGCTGTAAATGAACCTTAAAGATTTGTTTAAACAGCAACTGAATTTGCCTAAGTAAATTTTTTTTTACTACAAACAGTTGCTTTGTATTTTTCTTCCACAAGGTCATACAGCAGGGATTTAGGGTTGTTGGTTTTTTCCTTTTGTTTATGTTTTGTATTTCTTTTTTCTTCTTTTTTTTTTTGGCTCTAACCTTTCTGTGTTGGATACAGATGCAAGTATTAAAATGCAAAGTCAAATACAAGTTATTTTCACAAGCACTAATGTAAAAAAATGTCTATTTTCTCGTTTTCTAGACTAATATTTACCATCTTTGACAGCCCTATTGCTGAGCAGATTATTGCATATTTCAGCATTATCTTTTCACAACTTGACAGATCCGCCTATTTTCCTGTGATTATTTTATCCCAAGTTGGAAGCCTAATAGTTGCTTTTTGACATGCTGAATCCCAGGATTTGCAGCACAGCATACAGACCTGTGATTTGTGGTTAGTATTTTGATGATGCCTCGTAGAGCATATTTAGATTTCCAGCAGTGTTGCTGTGTTTGGCCTGATCTGGTCAGAAATCCAGGCAGCAGCCCCAGTAACCTTGGGATGATCCAGGAACTGAGGATCAGAAGGTCACTTGGGAACCACTGATGGCTGCAACAGCAGGGAGTTCCTGCTTTCTTTGTGGAGAAGGAAATGTTGCACAGCTTAATTCTGGATATTAAGTAAATGCCAGCAGTTTCTACTGCCAATTATTTAAATACACAGTACAGAAGCATGGGATGGACAGCTGAAAATGCACAGGGATACAGCACAATGGAGGAGGGAACACTTGGTTCCATACAAGATGTGCTGTTGTAAATGCAAGCAAAAGACACAAAGCAAATTGCTTTAATAGCAGCTACCCTTGCAAGGAAGTGCATCAGAAACAATTTGGCCACCCAGATCCAGAGAGCAAAAGATTCTGCACATTTCTCCTTCAGTCACTGCAGCTTTATGTATCTTCAGATTATAACTGGCAATTCTACTAATTGTTTCCAGATAGGTTCCTGGGCTTATTACAGAGAGGATTTTGCACCCAGTGAAGCACACAAGAGACTTTATTTATTTCCCTTGCCTATGCAGAGGAAGTAAGATTGGAAAGGACCTCCTGGGTCATCAGACACAATTCCCTGCTATCACAGGCAACCACATAATACAAACACTTCAGAAATGAGAACGTTCCATCTTAGAAGTAATTTGGTTTCTTGTACCCACTGCTCTAGATGGAAAGTTGCTCCAGAACCTCCTCACTCTGGTGTTTAGTGACCTTATAGTTACCAAATTAAATTAACTTTTAAAAAGTTTATTTCAGTTCTGATGCCAATGCAGCCCCTTAACTCAAACAACATTTTTACCTTCCATTTATGGAGAACAACCACAACCACTCCCCAAAACGTTTCCTTAAGCCCTGGGTGACATTGCACCCAACCTGAGGCTCTTTTAGGGTAAGACATCCTGAGTTATTGGTGTTTTGTCAGCCATACCAATTTACATCAGTTGAGAGGGTGTGGAAAGAAACACAAATTATCACAACTAATGGATGTCTCATGGCATGCAAGAGAGCTCTATGGAGTCAGCCAAAGCCTGCAGATGCCTAAAAGACTGAATGGAAACTGTTTATCACTATGAGATGTTAAGCAGAAGGCACATTTCTCCACATCCTTCATGATGCCAGCGACTTTCCAACACAGCACCAGAGTTACACTGACATCAGACCCTTAAGTTTCATGTTAAAACTCTAATTAGGGTAACAAAAAGGACATTAAATTTTGTGTTTTGAAGACATCAGGGCATTATTCTCATTAAAAAATAAATAATAAAAATCTTTACTGAAACAACATTCAATATCAGTTATTTAATCCTAATTCTCTGTATTGTAGCACATAAGAAGACTTCAACACATCTGTAANTTGAAGACATCAGGGCATTATTCTCATTAAAAAATAAATAATAAAAATCTTTACTGAAACAACATTCAATATCAGTTATTTAATCCTAATTCTCTGTATTGTAGCAACTTTCTGCCAATTTTACCAATATATGCTTACATAAATATATAAATAAATCCAAAAAACAAAAACATTTCATTGGGAATGAGGAACAAAAGTGCATAATCACTATGGCTACAGAAGAGTTGCTGCTCATCTCTAGCTTTGCCCAGGTGAGATCCATTTCTGGCATTTTATTTTTACTCAGCATATCTGTACAAAATACAGACTTTGCAGATGATGTAGATATTTCAGATATTATACAGCAGTTGCCTCTCAAAATACTTGATGGGGATTGGGAAGTTGTGTCTAAAATGTGTGTCTTAAAGTGTGTGTCTTAAAAAGTGGAGATGATTTCTTGATACTTAAAAGCAAGTAGAAAATTTCACAGCAAAGTCCTGTAAACCTTCAGGAGAGGGAAAATTAATTTACAACAACACTGACAGACCTATTTGTTACTCAGAAAATACTGGCTGGTTTAGAAGGGAATTTTGGGGTATTCCCTGTAATTAAATTAGAACATAAGAGATTCTGGTTACAAATACTGTAATGTAAAATGAACTGTTATGTCATTTGAGCAACAAGGTCTGAAAGGTAGAAGAAAAAAATGTGTGACTCAAAAGGAATTTTTGGTCAATAAGGTAGGAGTGAAATGCTAAATCATACTAAATATTAGATCTGTTAGACAGAGAGAATAAGCCACTCCAATAAACCTGTTTGTGTCAACTGATAACCAGGTAGATTTGAATCAAGATTATGGTAATTCAAAAAGCAGAGAGTTGGAATAGGGAAACAAGTCTGAATTACCAGAAGATAAGCATGCACAGAGTGAGTTTTATAGAGAGATTAGGAATTTTTTGTGAAACAGTGTGTTGCTAGCTGTATAGATTTCTTAATAAAAATGCATCAACAATAGTATCACAAATTAAAGAAAAGCACTCATAAAAACCTGGTAGGTTTGAACTGGGCCCAGGCACTGTGGTAAGATGAGGAGTACTCTTAATATGAAGATAAGACAATGCTATCACAAGATGGATCCAAATAACAAAATTAAACAGAGAGAAAAAGAATCATTGATAGGAGAGATTAGCTCTGACCTTGGCAGATAGGTTTTTGGGTTGGTTTTTTTCATATAAATAAATACTTCTCCCATATGCATAAAAGGATATTGAGAACCAAGAAGAGGAGAAAAAAAAAATGTCCCCTATTCCTCTCTTCAGTCCATGAACCCTGAGAGCTGGAGAGGTAAAGGTCTGGCAGGGCTTGGCAGAGGAGCTGGAAGTGGCACAGCTGCAGCTCTCAGGCTGCTCCTCAGCTCAGCTGCAATTTGCTGGCTAAGAGGCACCACGCTGGAAACTGTCACACTCCAACCAGCCCCTGGGGATGTCACACTGCTTGTCACACTCCAAACAGCCCCTGGGAGGTCAGGCAGAGTTAGAGCACCAAGCTCCTGCCTCACACAGCTTCTCATCAGTGCATCGGCAGGAATGGGGAGCTACTAACTTTGGAGGTATCGATCTGAATTATTTGCTCCACGATAGAATTGTCAGGCACCTTCAGGCAAATTGTTGAAGTTCAAGCTTTACAGGTTGGGTAACCAGGCACAGGAGCCCAAATCAGGTAAATCTTCACACAGCAAAGCCCCACACACAGTGCTTCACCTTCCAGGGTGTTTCAGTCACAGAGTCACTGAATTCAATCTGAACCATTTCAAAGTGACAGGGAGGAGGCTTAGATTAGGTGTTAAGGAGAAATTCTTCTCTGTCAGGGTCGGAGGCCCTGGCACAGGGTGCCCAGAGCAGCTCTGGCTGCCCCATCCCTGGCAGTGTCCAAGGCCAGGTTGGACACGGCTCTGAGCACACCTGGGATAGTGGAAGGTGTCCCTGCCCATGGCAGGGAGGGTGGAATGGGATGACCTTAAAGGTCTCCTCCAATCAAAACCATTCTGTGATTCTTAGGCTGAAATTATGGAAATTATCTGGGAGACTTTCTAGCACACTTGTTCTGCCTTTCCTCTAGGTGTGATCCAAAACAGAGGTATTTTGTTCAAAAGTTCAAACCCATGACAATGTGGTCTGAGGAGATACGTGAACTTTAAAAATAAAGTCCCTCTGAAGTTTCCTAAGAAGTTTATCTGCATGGATAGACAGAGATGGGAGGTTAAGCCTCCATTAAGAGCAGATGGTAAGAGCTCTCTGTCTCTCAATCTCCATTGACAAAAATGGATATTAATATTGCCTGATTCACAGAGAAGAGTGAAGTGATCCAGGATTATTACAGCTATGAGCTGCTATATAAGCATAACAAATGGCTATATATTCCACTAATTCATCATCACATACTCACAGCTGGATAAAATATTCTTCGTTACATACTTTTAGATAAATTAGTGCTAACTATAGCTTTCAGGCAAACTCACAAGTACTTTGGTTGGGTTCTTCAAAAGAATGCTCACAGAGGAAAAAATTGTTCTTATTTGTGCAAATCAATGGTATGTTGCTTTAGCTGAAATTGTACCTCCTCAACAAACAAAATGTTGGTATTTCCAGATTTTCGAGTGCTTTTTCACATAGATACTTTCATCTCTGTGAGGAATAAATCTCATTTTTGCATCCAAATATTTGTAGGGTATCTTAAATATTCTAAATAAAAATCTGCTGTGCTTGAGAATGGCTTGCATATGTAAGGAAGTGTGTTCTATAGGTTGAATGCTACAGATAATAATTGAAAGCTTGTCTTTTGCTGGAGATGTAGTTGTCATCAGCAGACATCTCCAGCACTTAAAAAGATTTCCCAGTTTTTCCTGAGGCATCTTCAGGAGCACAAAGGGATGACATTGCCTCTGAGATCTGAACATCAGTGTCTGTGCCATTCTTCTCTCTGGTGTGTGCCTGTACTACACACACAGTCTGGGCTGCTGGGTAGCTCTGTATCCTTTTACCCTGCTGGGAGAAGGATCCTCTGGGGAATGATACCTGTAAGTTACTGTACAACTCAAAATCGAAATCTCAGTAACACATTCTATAATTATGTTTAGATTGGCGCTTTAAAACTGTTAATTTCATTAATTCTCCATTTGGAGCCTGAAGACAGTTGAACGTCTTACTGCACACAGAATGCCTGAAAGAACAGATTAGAAGACCCCAAATGGATTTCTTCAAATAACAAAAAAGAGCACAACGGCCACCATCAGCAAACTCTTTAGAAGGTGCTTTTTCCCAAACATTAGGTGTCAGGCCCTAAGGATAAAGATGCAATTCATTTTTAAGGACTCCTCATTACATATGAATGTCCTAAACCTTTAAGTGTTCAGTCCATTCTCTCCTTAAAGGCCTCTGAAGGGAGAGACAACATTTATTAACTTCTTAATGTGAAGTTAATAAATCTAGATTCCAGCAAGAAAGATTTGATGCTTCACAAAAGATGTCCTTTTCACTCTTGATGAGATCCATTTATCTAGAATAGACAAAGTAATTTAGAGGGCACAGAAAGGAAAAAGTTATAACATAAAGTTATTAAGTAAAATTTAAATCACAGCTTTGATTATAAGTCTAGTCCACAGCAGCAAGTGCAGTTTTTAGAAACTTTACAAGTGCCATTTAGGCCTATCATTCTTACTGCTGAAATACTCCTTTGAAAGAACCTCCCTTTAATCCATGTTAATCCATAAATTGCTTTCATGACCACCACTTACCTAAAACGTGAGCAGAATTTTTGGGACTATGGAGATATGTATAAAGCACTAAATCTATCAATTACACGTGCTTTGAAGTTGCAAAGTTCAGTCTCACTCAGAACAGTTTAATTAAAAGCAATGAGTTCGTATTCTATCCTCTCCACCAAAAGAGCTTGTTTTTCATGGCATGGATTACTCCTAACCTGGAAGGTTTCTCACTGATTGAGGCAGTGTGTGTTCTGAGTCAGTCCTCTTGCAAGGTTTGGCAAATGGGCTGCCAAAACATTACTGTGCTGCTGCTGTGTAGCCCCATCCATCACAGTGCAGGTAATTTCAACAATTCTGAACTTGCAAAGTCAAGCCTCAGAACCTTAACTTTGATATAATTTCTTTGCAGAGTAAATGAAGTAAGGTAAAAGGAATGGACAAAAACAATAAATTAATCTGAACCTGTTCTTTCAGTTCCCTTTAACATTTGTTGATCTAGCCTTATATAATGCTTGTCTCAAAGTTTAATTAGCAGAATTGCATGCGCAGCACTGTGTAAAGTGAGCAAAGGGATATAAACTCAGAAAATCCCTGTAAATTTCCTGGGAACCCATTAACACCGACAGCAGAGCAGTCTGTGGTTTTGCCCTGGTTCTGGTGAGGCAAACACCACTAACACATGATCTTGCTCACAGCCCTCCTCCATCCCCCTCATCCTCCACAGGCTCTTGCAGTGTTGTGTTCACTTCTGCTCTGTCACAGCTGGCAGCTTCAGTCCACTCCAGCCTCACCGGATTGCAATTCTCACATCACCTTCATTCTTCTCTCCTCAGCCTTCCCTGATTTTCCCAAGTCTTATGGCAGGAAGGACAGGAAGAACATCTCTGGTTTTGCTTTAGGCCCAGTCTAATCCCACCCCCAATACCAGGGCAGATGTGCTGGGGGAGCTCAGCTCGTTCCCTGCAGCCCTGGGGCAGAGCTCACCAGGCAGCCACAGAATCCTCAGAACATTTGTCAGCCAAGTCCAACGAGCCTCGTGCTTCCTGTAGTTCTGCCAAAGCTGGGAAAACTTTCATGCAAATAGCAGCAAGAACATTTCCTGCATTCCCATCAAATTTAATCTCTTCTCATAGGAGGACACTACAGTTTATTAATGAAACATCTGCAAGTATTTTTAACCAAGACAAAAATGAGTGCCATTCATTCTTTGAAGCAGCTGAATCTATCTCATTGAAAACTTAACATACTTTTTTCCTTTTGGTTGTCAAACATACAGGAAAGAGGCACAGTTAGAGTGAAGTTAATTCCTTCCAAAGCTCATTTAATTTTTTTATATAAAGTCCAGAAGAAGTTTTGGCCAAGATCTATTGGAACTGTGGTATTAAACAGTTCAGACATTCAAAAGTGTTTTTTTTTTAAAAAAGCAGGAGGGGAGTTTTTTACCTAGTAGAATAAGAAAAAACTTTCCATGTCAAATTAGGACTATGTACAAGAGCAGGACTTTATCACTACAGTAATGAGTAAAGAAAACTATATATATTTAACTCCACTATCATTAAAGATTTAAGATTATTGCAATAATTTTCTGCTTTTCTTTTGCTTTACTGAGCTTAGTCAAACTGATATATTGCTGTGTACTTCATTCATTCCTCCTGATGGATGATATGAAGTATGTAGACAATGCTGATGTCCCACTAAAAAGAGGAATTACATAAAAGAGAAGATAAGCAGTTGTAGATGATGAAGTGCTGATTAATAGATTACCCCCATCCCCATCAAGTCCAAACCCATATTTTAAACTGCCAACAGCATTGCAACTGAATGAACAAGTACTTCTGGAATCCAGAAAATGTTGAGGAGCTGACCTTTCTCAAAATTAATCCTTAACAGCTTCTTCCAAGATTTATTTCTTTCTCTTAGCTTCGGACAAATTCAGTAACAGTGTGACCTGAGCTTTATGATTTCTGGCTGTGGATTAATAAAGTGCTTTCTGGCCTGGAGGCCTGATGCTCTTGCCTTAGTTTTCCACCTAAGCTCTTGAGGCAGAACTGCTGACTTTGGCACCATTCATTAGGTGTGAGGTGAGAAAGGAGGTGATATCACAGGGCAGATCCCCTCTGGTTTGTGTCAGCAGGGCCAGCAGACCCCAGGTGCAGGGGACACCACAGAGTTCTCTGCAGCCCAGCCCCAGAGTGTCCCAAAGGGATCCTCCCTGACCCAGGGGCCATGAGGACTCTGAAAAACCAGACCTGTGATCAGGAGGGACCCAGAGCCATCTCCTGCAAGCCAAAGCTGCATCTGCTCCATTCTGGTTTCAAACACCCACAGGGGCATGGCTGGGGACACTCTCACTCTTGACTATGATGAGGCCAAGCAGGACTGGCATTTTAATCACAAGGGAGCTTAAACACTCACAAGTGCTACACGCCTGAGAATAAAAAGCCTGTGAACATGAGCAGGGATAAATTAATATTCCCATTTTGCTAGCTCCAACATTTTCAAGTGAAAACTAATTTTCCCCATATACAGTAAACCACAAGAACATTTATTCATGCTAATTTACCAGACATTTATTTTGGCACCGTTAAAGCCACAATGTCAAGATTCCACTCTAAGCTATATGCAAAGAGATTTTTGTCATAAAAACAATGTGTTATTTAATCAACACACACACACACACAAAAGCTGTTAAGTGTAACAAATCCTAATTTGTCCTGAAAAATGTGTGACTTTTACAGCACACAGTTTTTTCCCCACAGTCTCACTCAGGATCAACAGGGTGGTTTTGAGAACAAGGATGACACAGTGATGATCTAAGGGCACACAAGCCCAGCTACACAAACATGCACACACTTAGGAGGAGGAGCAGGTGCTCTCTGGTGCTGGAAATGTCCTCATTACAGCAAGGTATTAAGGAAGAATCACCTGCTCCCCATTCAATTTAAAGATTTCTGGTGTTGAATTTCAAGAGAATGCATTTTATTTTCAAGCATGGCTAATTATATCAACTGCAGATTACATGAAAACAGGTTTATTAGAAGTACTTTTGAGAATTGTTCTGGTTTCTGCAAGACGATGTGACAACTTTTGAAGCTTTTTCTCTGAAAATGCCAACATATTTCAATATTATAGGGTGAGTCATAAAATACAGGTTTTTAATTGCAAATGTTTTGAAATAGATGTCTGAAAATCTTAAGTCAATATTTAGCCTACAGAAAATAGTTAGGACAGTTTATAATAAAATTTATATATGTATAAAATCCTCTTTTTTATAGAAAGCTGCCAAAAAATGCCATTTAGCAATACTGCTTGTATCATAAGGTGAAAAGCAGCATACAAAATACTTCTCATGAAAATTTACTTGCTCAAATGCAAACAAAAGAACCTCAAATCCACCCCATATCAGCTTTAGAACTGCAGCACTGGAAACAGAACCTCGAGAATTAAAGAAGGTCTTAATTTTATCAAATACCTTGAAAAGACAACTTCATTTCAAGGAGGCGAAATTAAAGCTCAGGTTCCATGCTCAAACACTAAGAATCCAGGGAATTTCAACTAAATTCAGTTTTGCGTAGGCAAATTGAACCCACATGAAAAACACTTCATTCAAATCATATGCTCATGTATACAATACCTTACAACCATGCCTAAAAGCATCTCAAAATTCCTCACATTATAGCCAATGCAATTCCTTGAGGCTCTGGGTAGAGGATAAATTGCAGTGCTGTAAAACTCCATGTGCCAGAATCTGCTGGTCAGTGCCTGTGTGTTCTGTGAGGCATTTGGGGCAGACTGACAGTGACCAGACTGATTCATTAATTAATGCTAATGAGGAATGGTTTCTATTCTCTTTGCATTCTAAACTGGACTTGAGATCAGCTAAATACTCTAACCAAGTAATGCACAGAGCTGTTGGCAGCTCCAGAGGCTGCTCCCAGCCCACCACAGCCCTTCCTCACACACAGCCATACTGCATGATCTATCACAAATGATGGCATTGTGCTTCCTCTAGCCCTGATTTTGTGCCTGAGGTGGTTTGGTTTTGTGAAATTCTTTTCCCAGGGAATTTTCTGTAAACAAGAGACTTGTTTTTTGTAAACTGTACCTATGTTTTCATTCCTCTTCCTAGGAGGGACTTCTTCTTGATGTCCCTCTGGTCTGACCAGTGTGGTTGAAAATGTTTGTCTTTTTGTCACCAGATTGGTCTGTGTAAAATAGTATATGAGGAAGACACATGCCAAAAATAAAAGAGTCATTTCAACCTTCTGAAACTCTAAGTCTGTTGTGATGTACAACACCATCAGCATCCCAGCCTGGCAATCCCCATGTGTACCCCTGTAGGGCTCCTCCTCTCTTGCAAGAGTCCACCAAGCACAGCAAAAGCAAGTTCAGGAGGCAAATGGGATGAACTTCCACACAGCATGAATGGCCAAACATGGAACAAGCCAATGCATGATGCTGGAGCCTTTTGTAGGCAGTCATATAATCATAAAATGGTTTGGATTAGAAGGGACTTTAAAGATCATTTATTTCCAATCCCTCTCTTGTGGGCAGGGACACCTTCCATTAGATCAGGCTACTCAGAGCTCTCTCCAGCCTGGCCTTAGACACTTCCAGGGATGGGGCAGCCACAGCTTCCCTGGGACCCCTGTGCCAGGGCCTCCCCACCCTCACAGTCCCGAATTCCTTCCTCACCTCTAACCTAAACCTACTCTCTCTCAGTTTGAAGCCATTCCCCCACCTTGTCCTATCACTACTTGCTCTTGTAAATACTCTCTCAGTGAATATTCTCACAGGTGTTGTGTTACACTGCCACTAAAGGAACTGTCCCTTGCACATGCAAATATTTACAGACACCTTCACCTAAACCATTCCCTCTCTACCCAGCCTGTTTTCACACTGCTGGCAAGGCACAGCCTGCAGCTCATGACTCCAGAGCAGAGGGATCTGTTTGTAGGAGGAGGTGGTGGTACCTCAGACAATAAATATTTTTGTTTGACCCTTTCAGAAAACTTAATGAAGTCCATTATCTGATTTCCCAAGTGCCCAGCCTTTAGCTGGCAAACTTTTACATTGGTAAGCCTTTCTTAACAGAGAAATAAGTCTGCATTAGACTTCAGAGTACTCCAGAGTAATTTTGGAATGCTTTACATGTAAGGAAATGTAAGATGATAAACTGTAGTTAGAACACAGCATTCCTCAAGAAAGTGCAGCTCTTTTAATACAGTCTGAAGCCAGAAATTTTAAAAGTTATTTCACTTAAGGAATTAGTGCTAGAATTATGTATTTCCTCAGGCACACAGAAACCTTATTCCTTGGGCATTGTTGGGGTCAAAGAATAAGAGGCTGAGTCCTAATTCTCACCAGTGGACTCTCCTTCCTTCCATATTTCAATATTATGAAGTCACCAGACTCATATGGAAATCAGCTGTCAGGGGAAACCTTGCAAGAATTTGTCTCCTTTTTTGCTTCATTTATTGTCAAATGAGGATTATTTTCCTTTTTCGTTCTAGTACATGGTATTGCCTGATAAAAGCTATTAACACAAAGTCTTAGGAATAGGAACTGGAATTAGACTGATAATTAGCAAAGTTAAGATTAAGTTTAATGTAATTTTAGTAGCTCCTGAAGTATTTTAGCACTTTAATCATGGTGATGATATTGAAAATAATTTACTGAGAATTTTGAGATAGAGAGAAGTGACTAAGCAGATGCCCATGATGTTAAAACTGACTCTCTCTTTACAAGGACCTGTTCAGGCTCAATGCTGTGGATTTACTTGGGCAATTTCAGTGAGCACCCTCCTTGCACTGGAGAGTCAGAGATATCTTTTCCCCTTGCTCTCACTGACTGCAGTGAATCTCAGATAAGCAAAGGAGCATCAGCTGCTCCCGTGAAAGCCCAGCCAGAATCAACACGGAGCATCTCACAGATTGTGGGGTTTGTGTTTTCACAGGAGGCAAATGAGTGCCCACAGCAGCCCCTTTGCTTTGCACACTGAGCAATCTCCACAGGGCAGGAGCTGAGCTCTCTCCTCTGCCCCAGCCACTGGACATAAAAGGAGGACAGTCAGGATTTGCATTGGCATCTGAGTGTCTCCTACATGAAGCTTGAGAGGATTGGCAGCCACAGCCCTGCAGGAGCCTTCTGTCCTTCCTGCTTTGGTTCTCCTTACTCCTTTATTTCACAGAGCAGCCTGGAAGTTGGTACCTGCAAATCAGCTGCCCAAGTCCCCTTCAGGTGGTTCTGAAATGGGGTCCATCAATCTTTTCATAAACATTTCTCACAACAAATCTTTCAGCAGGGAAAGTAAAATAAATAGTATCTATAACAGCAAGCATTCACAGAGGTCTGAAGCAACCCCACGACATTTATTTCTGGAGATGCACTTTAAGTGTAAGGAACAAATGAAAAACTTTTGCCTGACATTAATTGCCGTTTTATGTCAATAAAAGTTCTCACAGTACATTTCTCTATAAAAATGGTAAACATCGTTGAAAATTGCTGTAATTACACAAAGCCCATCATTATATCTGCTCACTCAAAAGAGACTGGGACAGAATTAATACCTGAGAACAAACTTTATTCTGTGTCTGTTTGCATTGCTGCCTGCAGAGCACTGGCTCCACTCCAGCTGGGATGAGGATGGAGGGGAGGGCAGGGATGCACAGACAGGGTGGCACAGGGTTATTTCTCTACAGTTGGAAAGCAGGGCTGTTCTAGGCATGGACACAGTGCTTCTCTCGGCTGGGCTATTGTGTGAACCCGGCCCACTGTTCTAGTCCTGTGCAGAGTGCAAACTCACTGTGCACTCCTGATTCTGACCTGTAGATGAACCAAAAATGGACAGGATGGCAGAAAAATTGGCCACATGTACACAAATCTTATTTCTACCTCCTAAAGTAAGGATTTATACTGTATTCTCACTTCCTTTACATCTACCATCAACATTCACCTTCATCAGTCAGTGCTGTTCTTGTCTCTCACATCTCTACAGATTATCTCAGGAACAGACATCTCTGAGCAGGAAAGGTACAGAAGGCCATGTAGAAAGAGGTTAATTAGTGGAATTTTTCAGGTTGGAAAAGACTGAGGAAAAATCACAAATCTCATGGAGAATGGCCATCAAAACAAGGCAATATATATGCATACACAAATAATGAAAGTACATGCATCCACAGTGTAGGACTTAATAATGCAATAAACAGAATTGCTCAGGATTATTCTTGACTTTTTACATAGTTTTGTTTTAAACTGAAAAACAATAAGCAAAGTTCTGTAAAAATAAGTACAGCCTTGCAAAGCAATTTTGTAGATACACTGCAGTTTCATTATATGGCACTAGTACAATTTTAACAGCTTCTAAATGAAAAAAAAAAAAAAAAGGAATAATTATTTATTTCATAGTAACCATATACTGCTGAAACCATGAAGGCATTCTTTACTGAAGATCAGATCAGGTAGATTTGAACAAATAATTTGCATGTTACTATGTATATTTACAAAAGTAAAAATTGACTGCTTTACCTTTTTGCTTTAATGAACAAGCAGTTTCAAAATAGATCTAAGTTTGTAATCAGCTTTAGGAAAAAGTTATGTAACTAGTGGCTAACAGTCTGGGGGAGAACTCCACCACTGAGATTCCCATCTCCTGGGGGAATTGCATGCTGGTCCCATCCTCAGCAGAAACAAATTGAGGTCCCAGAATAACTGTCTGGCCTGGCAGCTGAAAACAAACTGCCACTGGAAAAGAGCAGTAATAATCCAATAGTGACTCTTTTGTTCAGAAATCCCAATAACCAGAAAAACTCCCTGAAATGATCAATTCCATTAAAAGCTTTAATGAGATTACCAAATTTAATTACTCTTCTGCGCTGCATTAATTTATAAAGGGTGGGTCCTCAATCTGAACATTTAATAGTTTCCAGAAATAGCAAATCCCATTTGAAAAGAAGCAGAATGATTTTTTTTTCTTTTTTTTTTCTTAAATTGAAATAATCCAGCACCACTACAAGCCCTTTGGGCAAAATTTCTAGGAGTACTCTAGTGCCTAGGAGGTGGATATTTCTTAGGTGTCCATTTTAATTGTCATATGCTCAAAGGCCCTTCAAATGTTCCCTCTCTGTATGTTAACACATAAAAAGATTGAACAAGGTTACATTTATGCTGTTTCAGTTTTGTAAATGTGATTTTACAAATTACACCACTAGAAAAGATAAGTGGAAGTAATTTTTAATACACAGCAAGATGCATTTCTAACTAGATTAAGCAGCTGTTAACATTATTTTTCTGCGCAGCAAGAGCAAATGTCTACAATAACTAGACCTTAAAGGAAGAGGCAATCCCATTTGGTGCACATTGTATACATTTGATTTTATTCCCCAATAGCATTCAGAAGGAAATAAAGAAGAATTAGATAAGGAAATTAATTTGCAGCAGTACTTCAGACAAGCACATTTGCAAAAGCATAAGAATGTTTCAGGCATTGGGAAGGAGTCTTTGAGAAGCAAGAACAAAAGGATTACACTCAACTCCAACATTCAGCTCCACTGCCAACTTTTTCCCATGTAAAAATGTCAAGTTGCTACTCAAAAAAAAAAAAAAAAAAAAAAAAAAAAANTGCTAGGGAAAAGGAAGGTAAGCATTTAAGCATTTACACAAGTTGGAAGTCTGCCACTGAGACAAAAATCTATGTATTGCTTGGAACTTTTCTCACACCTTATGTGCTTAATTTTCCAAAAAAAGCATCATTTTGCAGAGATGCTGAGTGTTAAAGCAAAAGGCAGCTCTTCCAGGAGATGCACAAGGACAGCAATGAAACAGCCAAAGTAAGGCTGAGATAGAACAACAAAAGATGTGAATGAGACATTGAGGAAGCTACTAAAGAGCAGCCAGATCCTGTAGGACTCAATCTCAACTAGGATGATTCTACCAAATTAAAGGCAATAAAAACCCCATAATACAGAAACGCAGGCAAGAAGATTTGATGGTGGTGAAATACATTCTATTTAGCCAACACATGAAAAACTCCCAAAGAATAAGGAATAAACCTGCTTCTATAAATTTTCTGAATATTTGCTCTCTATACACTAACAGGTTTATAAATCTCTATGTGGCTAAAATAATTTATAGACAGGAATTCTACAAAGTGTCATCATCACTTTTTACAGGCTGTGTTGACTGCCATGTCCTCCAGGGCAGGGCAGGGACAAGGGCATCCCCCAGGCCTGCCCTGAGGGGCACACGAAATCCTCCAGGCAGAATTTCTCCACTACAGGATCTTGGGCAAATGAAAATGCCTTAACACCTTCCAAAAACACCCATAGCCAACAGATGGCTTGCTCATAAAACTATGTATGGAAATCACAGACTGGAGATTTCACCTGGCCAAAATTATTTTTTCTCCACAATGTGTATTTGGAAGCCACTCGCACAGTGGTAATTTCAGAAACTTAACTATAAACAATTACTAAGAGTTTCAAGTACAACACCTAATTAGAGCAATATCAGAGTTATGCTCCTGCACAATAGGATTCAGCCAGCCTGCTGGAAATTTGTTGTTTCTGAAGTACAGCACAGGCTAGTTTGAGTATAACAGTTAATTATAGAGCTGAACTTAATTAAAGTATTTTGTTTGTAGTACAGGGGTCTCTACATTTGTCCAAGTTTCCTTGCCACAAGCACTGCTCCTTTAACCTGAGTATTTTGCCACATTCCAACCATGAACACAGTAATCCAGAATGTCTTATAAAACAGTAAATCCTGCTGCAAGACATTAAGGTACATCTGTCCAGCTGAAATCCTCTTACAGCAAGACACTCATTATTGCAAGGAGACAGTGTTTAGCAGAAAAAAGATCAAGGCCTGGTGACCTTACAAAAGTACAAATGCACAGATGAAAATTGTAGTGAGAAGGTAATGCATACTATGACTTACAGCTTTAAAAACAGTTTCTATGTGGTAGTTAGGAGGAATGATTCTTTTAAAACTGGACAAGGAAAAGTCTGCTCAAACCAGAAAATCAGTAAGCATCCCCAAAAATCCCCGAGTGGATGATTAATTAGTTTTAAAAAACAATTACTACAGACAGAAATGTAGTAATCTTTTTGCAACCAAGATCTGCCTGAAGTTATTTTAGTTTTAGCAACAAAACCAATTCCTAAAAGAAACCCCCATCTAGTTTGTTGCCATCCACACCCTGCAGCCTGCACAGCCTAACCCCACCCTCCCTCCCCTGCCCTCACTATGGTGTGAGCAGCCAAATGCTGAGGGCTCATTATTTTGAAGTCTTCATTACTTTTCAAGCCTACACCATCAAATCCAGGCTCCAAAATATTACAAAACATAAATAACCAAAGCTAAATGTCCCGTCAACATAACAACCATGGCATGAGGCTGGTTTACTGGAGAGTGGAAAAGTTGAGTCATGGGCCATCTTTGCACCTCCATGACCACGAACCAGCAACGAGGACCGTGCTGGACCTTGGCATGAGAGGGAGGGCAAGAAACAAGACCAGGAGTGGGCTGGGTGTGCCAGTCCCCCCAGCAGCATTACTGCAACCAGGGCCTGGCAAAATTCCCAATAAAATCTGTCCAGACCTGCAATTTCCCCCAAGTCTTCCCCCACTCCCTGGGCTCAGGGCAGCCCTCCCAGCTGCTGGCATGGAGCGGCAGCTCTGCTGCTGTCACTTCACAGTTTGGCACAAAGTGAAAGATAATAGAGTTTACAAGAAGCTCTGTAGTCTCTTTTTCAAGACAAGATGAAAACAAACGAGACAAATGAAAACAAAAGGGCAGGAACCCCCTGAAAATAATGAAGAAATCTGTGTTTCTTTCCTTATCTCAGTATCACACTCCTACCCAAAATCAGAAGTGGTTTCCTTTGCTCACAAAAACATTTGTAGATTTGCTTTCATTCCACAGCCCTCTACTCCATCTGGCAACAGCCTGGGTCAGTGTATGGAAATGAGATCCTCTGTGCTGCTAAATATTCCTGCCTCCAGAGCTCCCACTGGAGAGCTGCCAGCATGCTTAATTGCAAATGGAGAGAGCGTTGGCCAAATGATTCCTTTATTTCCAAATGCACAGATGAGGGTCAGCTTAGGAAATTTCTTTGAGTTGTAAGAGATTAACCCTCAGCATGATTTGGAGTATCTCCTCTTTCAGCTGACTGTCCATATACATCTCAGTGAAACAGAGGCTGTGGAGAACCAACAGTGCTTCAGTTCAGCTGGGTGAAATCAGCAGCCACAGATTTGACACGTTTCTTTCCTTTAAATTTTCCATTAGTCTGTGCCTGTAACAATGATTTGAGTGAAACAATTCTCTACAGAGAAATTATGGGAAGCAGCACCAGAAATATCTCTGTCCTGACCCGATTCCTTCCAGGCTCTGGGGCAGGTGGCCTGGCTGCCCTGGGCTGCCTCCCCAGCAGAGCTGCTCATGAGCCAGGGGCTGAGACAGCAGCCCTCTCTTTCCATCCTTTAACATGGAACTAGAGAATTCACTTTTTCCACAGTAGATTTTTTTTTTTAAATCTAAATCCCCATTTAGATATTCTGTCTTTCTCCCCAGCCCAGATATGAAAAATCAAAGATTATGAGTGTTCTTGCTTTTGGCTTCCTAGCAATAACAACTTGGCAGATTTAAAAAAATAAAAATAATTTTATTTTTAAAATCCTGCCTGGGTAGCAGGTTTTATTCTGAGGCCCTTGCATAAAACCCTTCAAATCAAGTCCAAGTTTATACCCACTGCTGCAAGAAAGAAGGTTTGAGATGTACCTTCCAAAATGGTCCCGATGACCAGGGCAGCACCAATGACAAATTATTTGTGTTGCTCAACACAAATATAGCAAACTGCATTTTCAGCATCCCAATAATTTTTGCTAAGGAGGAAACATTGCAAACATTAAGGAAAATGGGTATTTCATTAATTATTCAGAACTGACACTCATCAGCAATTTCATCTTTGAACAGGATACATAAAGTGATAATAAAAAAGACTCTTATATCTTCACTCCTTCCAGCAGCCCTAGGTAAGAGTATTTTAGAGTATTTTATTGTATAGGATGAGAGAGAGTTTAGGAGGTCTGTTTTTCTGTATATACATGCTCTTCTTTTTTTTTTTTAATCCTTTATTTTTTCACATTATTTTAAAACTAAAACTATGCATTCATATTTATCTGCATGAAAGATCATAAACAAATCTTATGAAAATTCTTGACCAAAACCCACGGAGAATAAAGGCCTCAAATTACACAGGTAATATGGGAAAGCAAGCCATGAGTAGAACACTTGAAAACCTCGCATGACAACTTCTTTGAAAGCAGAGCCTCACTCAGATCTCCAGTTTTCTACTTGAACTAATTGCTGAAAGACTTTTGATTGATTGTGGTTTTCTCTTTTTTCCTAAAATATTTCCCTGTGTTCACATTAGAGCTGATGCAATTAAATACTTTTTCCTCAATTACCAAATGCTAATAGCAAAACCAGAACTTTATTACAGCAACTTCTCATCCTCAAGAAGAAGCTGTTTTCAGAAATCAATTGCAAGCTCAGGGAGGGAATTGCTGGTCAAGAAATATGAAGCAAGGATACAAGTTCAGATGTTCCAGATACTGGATAAGAGTCCAGCCACTAAATCCATGTCATGCCATCAGTCTCTGGTCCCACAGTACATGAATAATCCAACATTCATTATCTCTTCCTCACTGTTACTAACTCCTTTGCAATATTCCTATTTTTTCATGAAATATTTTCAAATGCCCTATTTGTTGCAGTTCAAAGATCCCAAATCTTATTACAAACCTTGTTACTTGACAGAATTCTTGCTTTTTGGATAATCACAATTCCATTACTCTCCACAGGAGAATTTTCACATAGAAATTCGCTTCCTGACCATCACAGTAAATATTCCTGAACCCAGCTGAATTATGAGACACAAAGAAAGCCTATTAACTTATAAACATCAGCTATCACGTAAGCAATAAAATGCACACTTTTTAAACTAAGCTGGGTTCATGCAAAGGGCAAAAATCTGGGCTGCATGCGGAGCCCACCACAGAGCAGAAGTGCTGCTTCTGGCAGCACAGTGGGGATTTCTGCCCCTGAGTGTGTAGGGAATATCCAGCACAGCTCTTTGCTGGGCCATGTGCACATCTCTCATGAAAACTCCCAACAGCTCAAGGACCAAATATCAACGTTCTTTCAGAAAAACGACTGGAAGAGAGTGCTCGGGTTTTTTTCCATAACAACAATTCATAACAATTGCACTTTGCTAATCCAGTTTCATCCAAAGCCTAAGATCTTTTGGGATTTGAAGCTCTCTGAATAGCCCAGAGAAAGTCAGAGACTCGGAGATTGAAACGATTCACATGTTTCTTCAGCCATAATATTTTTACTCATATTTCATTGCTACTTATTTCCTGCAACTTCAGCTGAGTAAATGTATCAGTATTCAGCCCTCCCAGGAATTTCTGTTCCTCTCTTTCACCACCACTAAATAAATTTTATTGTTTGCTGTTATTAAACATCCAGAAGTGAACTGTGGAGCCACAGATACTCCTCCAAGGTATTCTGTGCCATAAAAAGATATACAGTGCACAGAGAACCCTTCAAATTTAAAAAGCAGACCATAATTTAAGACTTTCATGTGTCCCACCAGCAGAGGCAGAGCATCACCAAGCTGCCAGGCCCCTCTGAGACACACACAACCCACAGTAATTTTATACAGAATGGAGTGAATATTTTCCATAGATTTAACTTCTAGTATATGAAGCAGCCATTTTTATCCCAGGAAAAAAAAAAAAGAGCACTAAAATACCTCCAAAGCAGCACAATAATAATAAAGAAATATATCACCTTAATTTTTCTATAGATTTCACTTTATACTTATACTGCAACATCCATATGTTTGTACTATATCTGTACTATTTTGTCAATTTTTATATATTTAGGTATTGTCTTATCTGTGTAAATAAACCAACTTTTAAATTCATTTTATACAAACCTATTTTGCAGTGTATGAATGAAACAATTTATATAAAGAATAAAATTCAGCTTATGAAGACAAAATCTATCTTGCAAAATTTACTTTTGAATCACTTCTCCTTCACTTGATCACATATAAGTGAATTTTAACAGCATTTAACAATCTGCTGAGGTCACCAAACACAGAGAAATTCAATGGAGAAAACAGCACTTCAACTATAAACCAGCAGGCATATGGCAAGTGAACCTAGTTTGAAGGGGTAAGTGTATATTTATGAATCATATGCATTCTGTGCAATTAACCATAAAACATTTTTAATCACAGCCATCTTTAGGCTAACCTAAAATAAGAATGGAAAAAAATGCAGCACAGAGGGAGTCAGCAAGAAAAGAATTTGAAGTTTACTTTATCAGCATGATTTCTTTTTTACACAAGTAGTTAATGTCACAGCAGTTTTGTCCCTCTCTGCAGCCATTATGTTGACCTTTTTCTTCTTTTATTTGATGACTTGTCCAACTACAAAGGCAACAAGAAGGGGAGGGAAGGGGGATCAACCCTGAATTACACTACAGATAATCATTATGACATTTTTCAGTGCACAAGATGGGAGCAGCAATATTGCTTAGATGTACTGAATCTTGGGTCTACCAGACATTATAATCTCTTAATGGTCCATGTTTGCTGTATTTAACTCATCTGATTTCTTTTATGGCTACCAATAAAGTTACACACTGGATTAATTTTAATGCAGTCAAAATGAGACATAATATATATTGAATAGCACCAGAAAGAAAAGTTTTCAACTCTTTTTACCAATCTTACTGCTATTTCAAGTTGCTAAGGTAGGAGATGAGGAAAAATGAGGAAGATGGCATAGAAGGGTGTCATTTCTGAAATTATTTTTGAGCCAACTCAAAAAAAAAAGAATTGGACACCTGCAGAGAGGGAGTCACGGGTATATTTTGAACATAAGCACATAAAAAGTGCACATAGGTCTCAAAAATTTCACATTCTTCATGTTTTAGAGAGGAGAAAGAGGTGGAATTGTGTCCTGTTTTAGTCCCTTGCTCTGAAATTCCAGTGGCCCTGAAATGGCTTTTGTCTTGCTCTTTGTAAGATTTTGGCCCAGGAGTGGAAGAGAGACAATCATTAAAAAATTAACTCCCTATTGAATGGTCAATCACATCCACAGTGCTGATTAAGGACTGCTGGCAAACACTGGGCATTTTTGGCTTGTTATTAGGCATCCTTTCATCTGTGTGTGCTGGAAACACACTTGCTGCACTTGCACTGTTCTCTGTGCCTGGAGCATGGATAATGGAGTGAACAGATTATTTCTTTCCCTTGCATCAAACCTGATCCTACATCTCCTCCTCATGCAAGGGATCCTCACTAGTATGAGGAGTGCAGGCTATAAACCATGCTTTCCTTTTCAGGGGATCAAACATGGTCCATCCTGGTTACACCTGATGCAAATTCGAGTTTTCATTTGTGAATTGAATCATTTTTCAGGGTTACATATGAAGCACTTGATATTTATTAACAAAGACATATCAATTATTCACTGGTGGACTCTGGCCCAGGCAAATCTCAACCCCATTGGGCATCTCAGCTGATTTGCATCCATGGGCCTTTCCATGATGGCTGGAATAAAAATGGAAACATGGTCCTTGTGCCACTGTCATTTTCATTGGGAAGCCCATTATCCCTCAATAACCGAGTCTGACAGCACTCTGGATGAACACCTGTATTCTATTTAGAAGAGTCTACTTCATTTTCATAACACATTAGCAGAGTCACAGATCTCTGAGTACCCTCTCTGTTGGAGGTTCCTATTGATGCACATTTGATTATTAAAAGGAAAAAAGCTGGACTTTTGAAAGCTGGGCCCCCTAAGCCTTGAGACCTGTGGCAAAGCTCAGGCTCTGATTACAGAAGGAAACCTTATTGGAGCAGGTTCTTCTGTTTCAGCACATCAAAAGGACTACTTTCTTGATCTATTTTTACCTACAACCAGGATTCACTGACTGTGCCATTTTACTTCCATAATCATGCATTGTTAATGGAATTAGAAGGGCTCTGTACACTAGGAGAAATATTCAACAGCTAATTCTCTTCTTTTTTGAGCAACTGCAAAAGAGATGGGCTTTCATGTAGCCTCTCAGTTATTTCATTGTGTCAAAGTTAAACAGAATAAATAACACATCAATGCAAAAAAAGTGTAGAGGATTTGGATCTAAGGAAAGAAAAATCAGTACATTCCCCACTTTTAAAGATTACAGCCTCTGAACACAGAGATTATCAAACAGAAGCAGCCTTCTCTGAGAGCACATGGACTACTGCCTTTGTCCACCCTACAGGAAACCACCACTAAACATCTCTGGGAAATGCTCACTCACTGAGGAAAAGTGAAAAACAGAAATTAATTTTTCATCAAATTTCAGTGCAAACATGGACCTCGTTTCCCTTACACACAATCCCCTTTCTGAATCCTACTGCATGACCTGCACTTAGTGTACTCTGCCTACTTCTGAACTCCAGGCACCTGAGCAGATAAACTGCTCCTGACTCCTTGTCTTCTCTCTGCCAGCCTGACTCCAGCCCAGCAGTGCCAGCTCATCACTCCCTCTGTGCAGCTCCCAGGGCACAGCACAGGGCACAGGTGGGGGGCTCAGGGGCAGAACCAGACCAGGAGCACACGTGCAAGCAGCAGGGTATTGCTGGAGCACCCTGTAAATTATTCTTTAGGTTACAGAAACAGTTCATAACATTACCCAGCACATATTACAGCAAACATTAAAAATTAATATCACTAATAAATTGACTAAGAATGTTTTCCTAATACATAGCAGCAAAAGGAATTGCCAGAAGCAGATAAAACCCAGATAGGTTTAATAACCTCATTAAAATAAGCTATACAGTGCCAAACTCCTAAAGCAGAGATATTTCTTTGTGACAACAAGGAATTACTGATAATGAGTAACAAACTAAATGCAAAGGCTGACACAAGATCCTGTGTGACTGCAAAATGTAAAGCACAGCCTCCTTGTAGCTAAATGGCATCAGCAGGGTCAGTTACCTGACCTGTTCTGGTTAATCACATTTCCTGGGGCAGCAATAAGTCCTAAAGAGAATATGATGAGCACAACTTACTACTGGGATCATGGTTTGTATGCAAGTACCAAAAGAAGCTCAACAGTGGTTCAGAGAATCTCAAGGAATACACAGAATTTTGAAAAGGAAACAGGCTGAAACCTGTTGGCATCCCAAAGGATATCATTATGGAACATACATTTAAATCATGAACTAATGAGTAACCACACATCAGGTATATACTTCTTTTGTATGCAATGTTAAGATGAAATAAAACTCTTGTTACAAAGATTATTTCTCCCACATTACAAGGATGCTCACGTAGACTATTATTTTGTTGAAGCAGTAAAAAAAAAGTTTTGCTCTTTCTTCTTGTACCTATTGGATTTATAGGCACAAAAGAGGTCAAGTATATGTAAGAACAAACCTTCTTCAAAAAGCCCCAGTATGACCATATAACCTGTTTCACTTTTTTATTTTAACAATTTTTTATTTCAATGAATATGCATGCAGGTGTACAAGTGCTGAGGAGGAAAGCATTACTGTATTTGTATAGGAAATATTTTTCCTGATAGAGAATTTTTTATAGACTGCCTGAACAATGGCTAATCCTGTCTCAAATATGAAAGGAAAAATATGGTGTTAATGAAAATTTTTAAGTAATAAGAAAAAAATTGGGAGGAAAAAAAAGCGTTAAGTACTAGTAATGTTTAACGCTGCTAGTATTAAAGATCTTCTTGCAAATCCTGCACAAGAATAGGGTCATTAGGAAACATTAATTATTTTCTATGACACAATTCTTGAAACACATCACTATTCCCTGGAACGATCACCTCTGCTGAGGCTGCTGCTCACATGGTTAAGCAATTTATTATATTCTGCTAAAACACTGCTGCTAAAACACAGCTCCATCAGAATGTGTGGCAGTTTCCCCGTGCCTGATGCACAGAGGTCCCCACTCTGCACTGCAGTTACGTGTCACCAGGCAGATGAGAGGGGCAGAAGATTTAAACTCTGTGTTTTGTTTCCCCACAGGATATTTAACACAACTTTGTGCAGTAAAACCCCAGCACTCAGTCACTTCTGGAAGCAAAGTACAGCTGCCTCAATGTTTGGCTCAGCAGAATGGAGGGGCCTTGAGGTCTCCCTAAACTTCTCTCCACAAGAAAACAAAAGGCTGAGAACATTCCCCTGCATCCCTGGGTCCTGCAGCTTTTTGCTGCAATAGGGCACGAGGCATCCCAGCTGTTTATTCTCAGTGTTTCATTCCAGTTTCCAGTTTTGAGAAGCTGTTGGCTCATGAGGAGCAAAGCCCTGTGCTGCAGCTTGGTCCCCATCAGTGTGCCTGCAGATCTCTCTGGGCATCTGTCAGGGTCCGCAAATATATGGGGGAACCTGATGGTTCGTTTTAGGGATCTCAGAGCGCAAAAGACACAGCGGGGGACAACTCAGTTTACTTAAACAAAAATGCACCTTTATTTAGTGCCAACAAATGTGATAGTGGGGAGAGAAAATAAAGATTAGTGAGAAAGATAGAGAAAGAGGGGAAGGGGATTATAGCTACCAACATGGAGAGACAATTCCTCAAGGCCTAGAGATGCCCACAGACGTGATCTTCTCCAGTGGGGTGATCACAAAAGTGAGCTGGGTCTCCAGAGTTTTTATAGGTTGGTCAAGGCAAGGATCAAAGCGAGTGGCACAGAGCCAAGGCAGGAACCACCTGTGTTGAGGTTGGATGCTCAGGAACAAGCTGCAAACCATACCTGTGGTACGGAGAGACCAGTTTGGACAACCAGCCTCAGCTCTGTCCACTGTGACCAGTTCCATTGTTCTTGCACTCTGTTCTCATGGAGATGCACACCAGTCCTCCGAGACTTGGCAAACGTTCCACCTCAGCCAGGCCAGAGTCTGGGGTCCCAGTCCCCAACCATCAGAGACAGTCGTGAGTCATATCACATCCTTGGACAGACTCTGACAACATCCCAGGCTTTTCCTGTGAGGAGAGCTGTGTCTGGCAGGCAGGACACTGCCATCCCTGCTGTCCCTGCCAGGTGCAGCTCGGTGGCATTAAAACTGACAGGTTAGTGCTGCACAGCTCAGCAGTGCCACTGCCACTTAGGGGCTGTCAGGATTTCTGCTGTAGCCACGCTCCTCCAAGGGCTGATAGCTTTGCTGTTTGAAATTGAGCAAGGCTAAAGCTCAAAAATATAAATTGTCATTCCTCCAGTCTTTTAAATAAAGCAAGCTCCCAACCGAAATGACAGATTCTGCTCCAGTTTGACAACACATCTGTATCTTAAATGTTTTTCGAGGTACTTTCGGGCCCTGGTTTGCCCTCTGAAAAGCAGACAAAAATTTCCCCGTAGATGCCGTGCCTGCCTCTCTGACCCACACCACTCAGAACATCTGAAGGCAGTTCAAAGATTACTTCTGCAATTTAGAGGCCTACACAAACACTGCAGCTTGTGATTCAGGTCAAATATACTTGAAAGTCTATTTTTATGCAGCTTGACAACATATAGAACTGACTTCTCTTACATTCCCCCAAAAAAGAAAATAAAACCAGTGAGTTCTGCATTATGGTATCATTTTGAAGTATTTCTTCTCCATAACTTCAGAGAACCTTTTGGGTACTTGTTCCACCCCCTTTTCAGCCATATTTCTATACAGTGTTCTAGGCAGATGTTTCACAAGTATTTAGGAGCTAAGGGGCCTTGACTGAGTTCCTCTAACTGATAAAAGGGCCACAGGTCCTTGTGCAGTTCCTGAAAGTAAATCTCAGGTGTGCACAGGGGGATGACAGAGAATGCACCCAACCTGCTGCAGGGATCGTTTTCCAGGGAGATAAATAAATATTTTAAAAACCAGAATTATCAGAAAATATCTGAAAAATTCAAGTTACAGAGGTTACCGCCCTCATCGTTTCAAGTTTTGCAAGTCTTGGATAAGTCACTCCTCTAACAGTAACCAAATAAGTTTGGGCAAGTTATTGAACCTTGGATTTTTTTGTTTGTTGATTTGTTTCTTTATGAAGTTCACCATCTGTTTTCAATGTGAATCTGAACAAGATAAAAGCAGGTAGGTATTGCTTAGCACTTACTCAAAGAGTCCATGAGTGTTTAATAAAAGATGACCCATTTTCTTGTTTATTGTGAAATTATTGTAATTTCAAAATAATGTTTAAAAATGTATTTTTAAACAAATACTTAATGATAATTCTTTTTCTGTTATAAATTCCAATTTCAAAAGATGTTTGTAGAAAGTTGATTTAGAAAAAATGTAATTTCCTTTTAAAATCAATTCATTTTTGTTTTCTTGTTAAATTTTTTCCTACATAAGTGTAACTGACCTCAAAACTACCAACACAGTTGAGAGTTCCCAAGTATAACCCATACTTGGAAGGATTTACCTTTCTTCAGGTTTTGAAACCTTTTATTGTGTGGCTTCTGATTAAAGTTGGGAGAAAAAACTGCATGGAGCCTGGTATTTTATTATAACTGCTGTCTAATTAGATATCTACAGTTTTATTTGCAAAATGTCATGCAGCAAGAAAAGGAAGGGCACTGAACAAAGTTACCAGTCATACAAAAATTACTTAATATCAAAACAGCAGTGACTTAATTCAATTTGAAGCATTATTATTTGACTCTGTTTGATACACTCCAGTATGTAATACTACTCCTAATTTTGTACATTTTATCTATAAAGAGTACTCAGACTGAAGTCGAGATGCTTACACAGTGCCTTTTGCAGGCTAAATGCTTTTCCCATTCCTATTTGCATAACAAGAGAAAAGAAGAAAATTTGATTTAAGGTAGAAAGCAACCCAAAGCTTCTGTCTCTGCATAAATATGAGAGTACAGGTTATATTCACAGAATCACAGAATGAATTATGTTGGAGAAGACCTTTGAGATCATCAAACCCAATGTATGATGTAACACCTCCTCATCAACTAAACCATGGCACTGTGTGCCCCGTCCAGTCTTTTAAACATGTCCAGGGTTGGCAACTCCCCCACCTCCCTGGGCAGATGATTCCAACACATAGTCACTCTTTCAGTGAATGATTTGTTTCTAACATCTAACCTAAACTTCCTCTGGAGCAGCTTAAGACTGTGTCATCTCGTTCAGTCAGTTGCTGCCTGGATAAAGAGACCAACCCTTCCCTGAGCATANAGACACGCTCAAGTGTCTGAATGTCCTTCCTAAACTGAGGGGCCAGAGCTGGACACAGCCAGCACTCAACATCCTTCCTAAATTGAGGGGCCAGAGCTGGACACGGCACTCAATGTCCTTCCTAAACTGAAGGGCCAGAGCTGGACACAGCACTCAAGGTGTGGCCTCACAGTGCTGAGTACAGGGGCAGAATGACCTCTCTGCTCCTGCTGGCCACACCATTCCTGGTCCAGGCCAGGATGCCCTTGGCCCTCTTGGCCGCCAGGGCACTCTGCTGCCTCGTGTCCAGCTGCTGTCACCACTATTCCCAGGTCCCTTTCTGCCTGGGCACTGTCCTGTCACACCATCCCCAGCCTAGAGCACTGCAGGGGNATTGCAGGGGGTTGTTGTGGCCAAAATGCAGGACTTGGCACTTGACTAATTAAACTTCATCCTATTGGACTCTGCCCACCCATCCAACCACTCCAGGTCTCTCTGCAGAGCCATCTTATCTTCCAACAGGTCGACACACACTCCCAGCTTAGTGTCATCTGCAAATTTACTAATGAAAGAGTCAGTGCCCTCATCCATGTCATCAATGAAGATATTACACAGGATTGATCACTGTCCCAGCACAGAGCCCTGAGGGACACCACTGGTGACTGTCCCCAGCTGGATACAGCCCTGTTCCCCACCACTGTCCGGTCCTGGCCATCCAGCCAGTTCCTAACCCAGCAAAGAGTGCTCCTGTCCAAGCCGTGGGCTGCCAGCTTATCCAGGAGTGTGCTGTGGGAGAGAGTGTCAAAGGCCTTGCTGAAGCCCAGATAGACAACACCTGCTTTGTGAGAAAAGGAAAAAAAAATCTGAATTCCTCATTCTCCCCATTCCTTTCTTCAATTTTGTTTAATACAAACATTTACACAAAAATTAGGATAATGTTTAGAATTTTTTTTGAGTCCCTACACTTCTTCTGAAGTTGCAACTTTATAGAATATGCTAATTTACACAGCAACCAGCAACCACTTAACAAACACAAATGGGATAAATATTATAGTTGAGGATTAACTGAACTACAAAGAAACAAAAGATCCCACTTTTGTGCAAATTTGAGTAGTATTAAACAAAAATGTCAGAAGATAAAGAGTTTATGCTGTTACACACTGAACTATATTGGATTTTCTTAAATGTTTTTGCTTTAGAAAATGCTGACTTGTCAGGACCTATAAGTGCATTTATTTCCCAAATCTAGGATAAAACCTCAGAAGTCAAAGGACTTCTTCCCCTCCCTATCCCTCCACTTCCTGATCCTGTTTATCTTCACCCCTTTTCCAAATCCAGCAATCAAAACTGAATCATCCATGGCCCTTCAAGAAATTCTTCCCCTTCTATACCAACAATGTGTTTACAACCTCTTTGCCTCAAATCAGGGAAAGTCTTCTACTAACTTACTTCTGGAAATATTCAATCTGGTTTTCACAAAATATAAACTGGAAAAACATGATACTTATTAAAAAAAAATTTCTAATGACAAGTTTCAAGGATCCTAGTAATTGATAAACCAAACAAGATTTTGTGGCACTCCTTGGAAGAGGTAAAACAGCTGTAACAGCTTTGGTTCTGAGTCCAGTATCAGGATGCAATTGGAAGAAATAATATCACTTTAGGCTCTGGTTTACGTTTATTTTGGTTTCAGTGACAGGAACTTAAACATGACAGATTCTGAGTCCCCAAGTAATTAATTCTAATCAGCCACCTGCCTCCTCTGTCTGTTGACATCCCATATACAGAAGTGGTTATTGAAATAGTCACTCAAGAAAACAAAGTTATCCTCAGAGTGTATCCAGCCACCCACCTGGCTCACGCAGCGCTCTCAGGGCTGAAATTGAGATAGAAGGGGAAAAAATTCATTTCTGTGTTAGTATTACAGGAGCCACATGCCTGTAAGTTGTCAGTGCACTGATTCAAATCAAAAGTCATAAAAGCTGGCATACTGAAGAGCTTTTCCTGTGGTTTTGTTACTTGAGGTAGAATGAATTTCATTATGTCTAAGAAGCAGGCTTCTCCCAGGGAGATGGGATCCACTGCACAGCACTGCTCCCCAAACTGGGCCACTCCCGTGCCAGAGGGGGTTTTCCAGGATGTGCAAACAGAAAACTGTCACTCAGTGTTCCCTGCAGCACACACTGCCAGCTTCTCATATTGACCCTCCAGTGCTGAGCTCCCATTCCAGCAGGGAATTCCAGCTCATTCCAGTCCCCCCCAGCAGGGACAGCACCCAGGCAATAACGGGATAGGAGCTGGAGGAACAAAACTGGCCCTGCTGTGCTGTTGGTAAAGAGAAGTTTTCCCTAGGAGGCAGTTTTCTTTAGTTCAATGACCTACATTTAAAAAAAAGACAGAACTGAGTTGATAAATCATCCCCAGGTCTGCCTTTTTCTCTCTTCTGGAAGTGAAAAGAAATTCCAGGTTAGGTAACTTCAAATGAAAAGGAAAGCAAAACATAAACTAAACACCCTAAACATTTTCCTGCTGCTGCTTCTCCTCTGTCAAAAACATTCAATTCAATCAACATTATTCTTCTAGCATAAACATAAATTAATGCTCAGACATTTTGGCTTTGTTATCAAAGATGCTATTTTAACAATACAAAAATGCAGTTAATTTTAAGATTCCACCAAAACCCAGGTTATCTGTTGCCATTTCTAGCCCTTCATAAGCCAGTTTGCTGCAGTTTGTGGAGGACGGGGAGTCTGGGCAACTCTTGGGCTAACAGAAGACATTGAAAGACAGGGAAAATAAAATCCAAATGATACCCACACAGGCAGAATTAGCTTCCTCCTCTTACAGAAAGCAGAAAAGATAGAGAGGTGGCACATAAGAAAACCTCTATGAAAAGTAGTTTGGCACTTTGCTCCTGTTTGGAGCTAGATTGGCGATAAGTCACTTATGTTTTAACACCAGGCAGCAGCAGCTTGAGTCTGGAGACGCAGAGTTTTAGGATCCACTCCAGCTGCTGACAAGCCAGGCAGTGAAATCAGATTACTTCCAGCCATGGAGATACCCCTGCTGCCCCACACACACACCTGGCCCCGGGGCTGGGGACAGAGCTGCTGCCTGTACACGGCACCATTTGTGTGACAACAGCCCCAAGGGACTTGCCAGAACGGAGTGAAGTGTGGGGAGTGACACAAACAGCTTCGGTTTTCTCTGAGAGAGAAACATTCCAATACTGTCATATAGGAAATCAATAAAGAAACATCAGAAAGCAAAAAAATAAAAAAATCAGCAAAGGCAGAGGAGGTCTGTCAGTTCACTGGTCACTGCTGTGCTGTGGTTATCAACTCTGGAATGACACTGGAGGGTTGCTAACAGTTGTGCATTTAGTGAAAGAGAATGGGGAAAAAAGGAGTTGAAGTCTTCATTTAGATTTTAAGCACTTTTTTGACTTCACCTCCAATTACTTCATAAAGGAACTCTGGAGAACAGGCTTCTACTTCTACATTTGTTCCTACAGGAGCTCCCACTCTCACACCCTCCTCATTCCAAATTCAGCTAGCACATTTCCTCTTCATTCAATGTGGGCTATTGCTGAATCAAACATGGTTACTGGTCTCTACTATCTTACTTATATTCCCAAATTCTTGGGCTCCCAAGCTCATCACCAGAAGCCTGACATTCCAGCCTCTGACACAAGCAATTTTCCAGACCCCTCACATCTCCACTATGTCCAATTTCTACAACATCACCTCTGAGAGAGTCTCTCTCTTCTTTTTTTATTAGCAAAATATTTATGTTACTCTCATTACATATCTCCAATCTGCAGCATCCTGTTAGGTGGGAAACACAACCTGACATATTTGTTAATGTGGGATTTGACAAAAAAAAAAAAAAAAAACCTTAGATAATTTTCTCTATCACTAACTGACTTGTTATCATTAACATCCTGACCCTGTTCTTCCCTGGAATTCTTTTATTCTCCTGCCTTCCCCTAAAACCCAGCCCTGCATCACCTCAGCTCTGGGGCTGACCTTGTAAGTGTCTGTAGTGTGACACAGAATGTCCTGAAGTGCTCTCCTGGGGCCAGGCACTGCCTCTGCAACATGGGAGGCTCAGAGGCTGCACTGTCCTTGCAGGGCTGCAACTCTGTCCTGCAGAGGCAACTGGAAAGGAACAAAGAGCAATTGAGAGAGGAAGATGTGAAGGAAAAATAATCCAAAAGGCTGCAGACTCATGGTATTTCGTTTGGATCTTGAAATTAGCAGGATCCTCTGGAAGCTTTGGGCAAATGGCTATTTGCAGGTATTACAAATGATGGATAATGTTCTGCTGTGTTTGCATTGGGTTTAGTGGATAATTTGACAAGTTTATTGCTTCTGTGGTGTAAGAGACCAAAATATTATGGAACTTCACATCCAAGATATTTCATCATAAACCAAAGCAACTAAAACTGCAAAGCAAGGGAAGACAACACAGCTAATGCTAAGCTTCAAGATAAAAGATGAAAACTGTTATAGTTACCAATTAACATTTAGATTGCCTGTACAAAGGGATGCCATAAATTCCCACACCTCAGGTACAATAATTCCTTTTAATATCTCATTGTATCACTGCCAAAAGACTGTCTCTCTTTTGTGTACCATTCCAAGGCAAATTTGTGCACTTTTTGATTTCCAACAGGTATTGATGCATGTAAATGACATCAGTAAACACATTTCCTTGTAATCCGGTCAGCTCCTTCCCCACAGAACCTCTCCCAGAAGAAGCAGAGGCAGCTGAAGTTCTACTGAGCATTACTCCAAAGGAAAGGCACCAATTTAATTCCACTGAGTAAATTCAATGTTGTTAATGGAAATAGATAATTTCCCACAATTCTATCCTAAGTTCTGCATAATGCTCCCATAAATTTCAGCTGCAGCCTGTGCTGAAAGCAGAATATGGCTTTGCCTAGACACTGTGTTGTGAGCTCACTAAACTTGTGACGGAAAATCTGAAAAGCTTTTCCACTGGTTTATTTGGGTCTTTATCAGGTATTTGGAATTGTGACGAAAGTGCTACTCAGAGAAATTTTTAGTTAAAATACAAAATAATTGCGCGTTCATGTCATGAAATTTCTTGTTGGAAGTTTTATCACAGAATCCTGCAGTGTGGTCTGAAAGATAACTAATTTGAAAAAGGGTTTATTAACCAAAAGCACACCATATTTTACCTCTTGGTTTTACACAAGTTTCCATTCAACGCATAAACACAGACAATTTTATTATTAAATACAAAACAAAAATTAACCAAAAATTCCAACCAAACAAAACCAACACCACCAACACAAACTTAAGGAATTTCAAATTATTAACCAATTAATCCCTTTGCACTTACAGTCAGAATTTTCACAACACAAGTAACTCAAGGGGTCAGAAACATCATTCCCACTGTTTTTAATTACTCGTACATGTGATCCTCAACAAAAAATGGAGCCAGACAGCTCCTCAAAATTCAGTTTCTGGAAGAAGAACAAAAAGATGGGACCCAACAAGAAAAAAATATCCAGATGAGAGCAATAAGATGAGCAGGCTGAAAATGTGAGTCACAAGGAAAAAGCAGGAGAGCTGAACACAGAGGAGAAGAGGAGATGAGTGTGATGCTTCAAATCCATAAAGGATTGCTGCAGAGAAGAAGGGAAGATGACTCCAAATGAACCCAGTTCTGCACAGGGAGCTGCAGGGACAGTGGAGCAGTGAAAGAAGGGCTGGGAGCTGTCTGAGTTAGGAGGTTTTAGGAAACCGTTGGGTAAGTTCCTGTTAAAGATGACACCAGGTTACTGCTCCTGCTTTGGGGTGAGATAAGAGCCTTAGGCCTCCTCCAGACTTGTATTACATGAGTTCTGGGAAATGATGTCAGGAAACAATTCATCCCGCAGCTGAAGCCAGGCTTGTAGGTGCAATTTGCTCCAGATTTTTGTCTTAAGCTGCATTTCTCTGTACATTTGCCTGTTGCCAGAGAAGCTCAGATGAGCTTACTCAGACCTGACACAGCAGATATCTGATGCAGGAAGCTCTGATATCAAATATGATGAGAGTTCAATCAGGAAGTCTGCCTAAGATTCTACAGCAATTAAACCCTACATGAAACCATCTTCAGTGAAATAACCCAGTTGCTCATAGAAACTTCAGTAGGTTTTTTAAGGATGCTTGTTAGGCAGCAAAAGAAAAAAAAGTTAAAAACTGGAAAGCGTGAAAAAATAAAACAAAAAACACCTAAAACATCAATCCTACACATTTCATTTTGGAATGGGTCTCTGCTACTGAAGAGCCCACAAGAACAAAACAAATAAACAAAATAAGAACCTAACTGTGTATCTGTACTGGCAACTCAAAGAGATCAAATCTCAGATTTTTGTGGTCTTTGGAGCATGTCAGGTGCTTTGCACGTAAATTTATATGTTTGTGTGCATGTAAATTGATAAAATATAATCAAAGAATCAAATTCTAAAAAACAGAATTCTGACTTCTCCCCAGATCACTGTATCTTGGTGAGACAGGAATCTAGCAAAATCATGTTACTTGTAAGTAGCTGGAAGAGTCTGTGATATTCTTGCACATTCAGTTTCCCAGAGCTGTAAGTGGACATTGATGGAACAGAGAATTTAAATAAACACCATCAGCAAGGGAACTTCACCAGGACAGGGGACAACTGAATGTTCGTTGGATTTTTGTTTGTTCATTTGTTCTGTTTGGGTTTTCCATTAAAGCATTCACAGATAAGGAGGTTGATTCGCTTGTGGTCTCCTCGATTTTCTGTGAAAGAGCTACTGAGGACACTCTGACATCTGCCCCTCACCAAGAATGTCCTGTCACCCAGTGTTGAACCCTCCATGAAGAGCACACCCACAAAATGCAACAAAAAGCAGAGTTCAGACAACTCAGAAATAAAAACTAATACTGGCAGCTGCCAATAGTCACAGAAATAGCGACAATAATTGCCAATTGGTAAGAGGAAAACTCAATTACAGTTTCCAAGATCTTGGGGAAGTTGAACACTCCCTTGGAGTGTTCTTTAAATGTTCTGATTTTTTGTTTAAGAATCATTTGCCTAAAGGATAAGCAAAACTCAACTGTTTCCATATCAATGACTGGATTAAAATCAGAAGATTAAAGAATAAAACAATTTATCAGCTATATCAGCATAACTAATTCCTGATATTGGTCAGGAATTACTGACTTTATTAACTTTGCTGGACTTGCTCTTGCTGATGTAAGCAAAATCAAAATCTGGCAAGAGACATTTGGGCTAGCTTTGCTTCCAGTGCAGAGCTTTGTTTTCTGAAACATTTGTTCCATTTTTGGCAATAATTATAGTAAGTTTTACAGCAGATAGTTATTGTAACTAATTTGTACTGACACAACTCATTATGAATGAGAAGAATGCTGCTTACAGAACTCTCTCACATCTGGAGGAGACCAGAAGCACAACAGCAGCTGTCTGGATGCTGCCATGGATTTGTTGCTGTTTATTCACTGAATGCTGATTCTTTTCTCTCCTGATAAAAGGTCTAATTCAGCCTCATCCACCTCCCATCACCCGGCTGAGTTACTGAGCAGGCAAATCGCATTCACTTGACAAAGACAGCAAACAAAATAACCACTGAATGCATATGAATATCTTCATACTAATCAATACACTCACACAAACTGCCTGACTACCTATTACAGAAACCTTGCATTGGGTTTTTTCATTCCTCCACAAGTACACGTGGAATCAGTTCCCTCATCTCACCTGCCTGAAAGAACTTTGGGGCTAAATTTCTGGAACAAAATTATTGTTTAATTGTCCCAAGCAATAAAACCCAGCAAGCACATTGTCACTGCTCAGGTGATGTTTGATAGTCCCAATGAAAAAATTGAAAATGTTAATGGGCTGCAATAATTAAGCACCTTTCTGAAATATTTTTTCCTGTGTTTTTTTGGGTTTTTTTTTCCTCTTGGACATTTTAATTTAATTTTTAGTTCATTTCGCTTGATAGAAGGAGAAGAAAAATTGGAAAAATACTTTCTCAAATCCTTGATTTATAATAAATCTAAATTTAAAATGGACTATCCAAAGCATTTTACTAAATGCACAACTTTAAAAGAAATGTTTTAGTATTGAGGTTTTTCCATGTCCAAAGGTAATCAATCACCCCTACTAACCCCACACCACATTTTGAACTTTCAGCAGAGAAAACAAACAATAGCTTTGAACTACACAACTTTACAACAATTAAGCTGTATGAGCAATATGGAATGTTTTTCTAAACTACTTCAGAAAAAGACTATTATTGAACCTGCAGTCTTTGAGGCTGTAATTCAAGTACTACAATTCCAGCCACACAGCTCAGGTCAAAAAGGACCAAGTCAAGCTGACAGAAAGCAAGTCGATGAATTCTTACATGATTTTCCAACACAGACACAGATGGACAAGAATAGAAGCCACTCTAAAATATAATTCTTCTGTGCTGCTGTTTCTGGTGCAAACAACAACTTCTCTTGCTGTTACTGTCTTTCACATGTTACAGTATTCTCACATATTTTAATTTATCAGGTTTTCTAACCCCCAATCTCTTTCCTGCATCCACTATATTAGGCAATAACATCAATTTAGTGCCTGGGAGAAGTGTGCAAGAAAAAAAACAAAACAGCCATTAAAAAAATCCCTAAACTACCCTATAAAGTGAATTGCATTGTGCAAAATCAGAAAGAGCAGGCTGAGGCTTTAAAAGTTGACTCCAGTGAAGGGCACTTTAGAGAAACTTTTACTCTCAATCAATACAGCAAATTTTTTACTCAGATTTTAGAGTTCCAATTGGAGGGAACTTAAAAGAAACAAGATCACCGAACCAAACAAAAGACTGGGTTGAATATTGAGGTATTGTTGTATTTTAGGGGGTTTTTTTAAGTGTGGTATGACTGCAGTATTATCTAAAGATCGAGGCCAAGAAGTGTCAGGTATCAATCATTAAAAGCTTTGCATCTTTTTCCTATTCCCACAGGAATTAAAAGCTCCGGTCAGTTGAACAAGGGCACCCTGGTCATTTTTCCCACCTGTTCCTGCTTTCCCATGGAATACCCAGGCAGAAGGACAGCAGTGACCCTGCTGTGACACCCACCCTGGCATATCCAGCCCTGCCTTCCCCTCTTTCCATGCCCATCACTCCCTGTCCCAGCCCCTCACAGCTTTCACCCACCTGTCTGGAGTGTGGATGGATGCCCAGAAGTCAGGGAGCAGCTCTGCTCATCCCTGAGTCAACCTTCAGACAAACCAGGGCCCCCTGCACCTCAGGGAACATCTCCAGCACACCAAAGTTAAGCCAACAAAGTTAAGCCCCAAACTGAGGGGACACAATTGTGACTGTCAATGCTTCTTGGTCAATTATTTTTCCAGATTTGTGGTATATCTTGTGGCTGGCCCCTGGATTCTGTCCATTTGGACTCCACATTGCTTGTGCTGTTACATCATGCTTGCTCAGAGTCTGCAAACAGCACATTTTGCATCATCGTGTCTTCACTAGTTTCTATTATTCCAGCATTTCAATTTCCTCCTAATTCATGGCATGCAAATGAGACCTCAAGTTTCTCAAGAAACAAACTGAACAAACACAGACTTAGCACTAAGGGAGACAAGTATTCAGACCTTTTTATCTTTTTCATCCTGAGATTAACTGTCAGACAACCAGAATTTCTAGTGTGATATAAGGAAACCACAGGGGAAACTGAAGCACTAACATACAAAAACCACAGGGTTTCTCAACTCCGGCTTGTATGAGACAGCAGCACATTCTGGGCCCAGAAAGATTATATATCCCCAGCACATATTAGAGAAGTCAACAAAACTAAAGCCTTGTAAAACTAGAATGAATAGACATTTAACCTTCTAAATTCCTCTACTTTTAAGTATTTGCAAAATTTTTTTGGATTAAGTATTGGCTTAGTATTCACTGAGCACAATATAAAATGTTTTACCTCTGTTTTATAGTCACTGTCCAGGCTGTAAACAGTTTCTCTGGAATGTCTGAGGCTAACAGGATGGCACTGCTCCCTGCTGTGTTTAGAGAAACATTAGAAAAAGAATATGTATTGATTATTAAAAACATCTCCAACCTGTAAGGTCTCTTCTGTGTGATGGAATCCTTTAGAAAATGTACCTGTCTGTGCTGGAGCTCTAGAATGGCACTGAACCCTCTTTCTCTCCTCCACATTAAGGCATTGTGTGTATTCCAGTCCTCCGGGAGTGTCCTCTCTCCATCAGCAATTTCAGAAACAAAATTCTTGTCACAGCATGGAAAGGCAGAAGGGTCTGTGTAAGATTCTCCTCAGTTACAAGAACCCAAAGCAAACTGAGCCCCCAGAACTGAACAGCCTTTGGTGCTCCCATGGCCAGACCCCAGAAAGCCACTGCACAGAGCTGATCAATCATAGCTTTTAATCTCATTACTGCCCCAGGGCTTGCTTTTCCCTGAAACAAGTTTTCCTGCTCTTTGGTAGCTTAGGAAACCACAAAAGGGACCGGCATTAAATGACATCATTTGTCTCCTCTATATTCATTTACACACAAGCTTTGAGGCAGTTCAAATTAAAGATGATCTGTCGAGGAGTTTCACACGTGTGTCTGCTGCCAGCACTCATCAAACCCCAAGTGACTCCATATCCATTGCATTCCATTAAAGAATGGCTACAACAGAAAACATTCAGTTTTTAAAGCTGCATTTGCAAAGGAGGTAAGTGCAGTGTGGTGTCTGAGTTTAGTCTAATGGTGCTGTTAGGATGAATATATAGTGCACACATCCAGTCACTGCAAATAAAGGATTCCAGCACATTGCTTTGGAAATCAGTCTCAGGATAATACAACAGTCTGACACATGAACATTTAAAAAGATTCAAGTCTCAGGGCCCCAAATCAGTTCAGCTATTTTAAATCATTGCTGTAAATATTGAATATTAAATGAATAAAACTAATTTGACAACAAAAACGTTACTTATTTCCTTAGAGCTGTTTTCTATTTAATTCTTCCCAATAAAATATCTCTTGTGAGGTCTGTGACAGCTCTCTGAAAAGATCTTAAATTTTACAGCAAGCAGTAAGGTAACCCATCACATCTTCCCACACACAGTCTCTTTCAGAAGGAGAAAACTGCACAGAAATTAACTGTTTGCACAGCCAGCTGGAATTGCTGCTGAGTTTCAACCTACAAGAAGAATACCTGCACCAGTTTCCACTCCTCTCTTGGTCCAGGTGCCAATTTGATACTTTGGAAAGGTTTCAACTGTTCTATCATTCAAGGAAAGACACGTCTACAGTAGAAAGAAACCCAGTCTCTGAGGAGAGGACAAGAGTTTTTGAATTTTCGCTATTTTTAAAATGAAGTTACTGCATAAAAATAAATATTCAGAGACCTTGCTATAAACAAAACCACCCCAGAACTGTTGTGAAATATTATATGGATGGCAAAAATAACATCTTTGGCTATAAATCCTAAAGAGCTTTTTACTGTATGTTACAACAGCTTTCTACATATGAGATTTGAAATTTGAATCCAAGTTGCCACATTTAATTACTAAATAAATCTTGGACAAAATCTTCTCAGCCAATTTTAATAATTGAAGAATTTCTCCCTACAAATCCTTCCAAAAGAGAAAACTCATATCATTTAATATAACTGTATGGCTTTCTGAGCCCCATAACAGGGAAATGCAAACTGTAAAATATCACTGTAACTCTGGAACATCTTAGGTTTATTTAGTATTCATATTCTTTTGTTGCCTATTTTGCTGCACAGTTGTCTTACTGTGGTCACATATCCCTGAAGAGACTCAAGAGTTTTCAGTCAGGTTAGGCTTGAATAAATCCCCAGACTTAACCACTTCCATCTTTAAAGATCAACGTTTGACTTTCAATACAGAGCTGAACTTGGGTTTAAGCCTCATTAAACAGCATCTGGGACTTTGAAGAAGCTGAATTTCTAAACAAGGGAATGATTTTGTAGGTAAAGACAGCCTCACGTTTCTTTCTTTTCCTTTTCTTTTTTTTTTTTTATTTTAGACAATTGCTTCTATTTTCTGAAAAATTGATTTCCCTAGAATATGCTCACACACAGTCAAGCTGCTGCTGCTGTCAACTCTCTTACCACTTTTTTAGATAAAAATATATCCTGCTTTACTTTGAATCTGTAAAAGTCAGTGAATGATAGTTAATTGCTCAGTCATGTAGCGTGTACAGCTGCAGACCAAATAATGTCTGCTCCTTTCCCAAGTTCATTTTGAGTGTGTTCTCATGGGTCCCTCAATAATTCCCTCCACTCCACCCCTTAGCCAGACATCATCTCTCCCCATCCCCTGAACCAATTTGTTCTATTTTTGTTGCCGCTTTAGATTGAAGGTAATGATGAGCCTTTTGTCCTTGGTCTCCAGACAGCTGAAAATCTGGGTCTGGATTCTTTCATCTGCTCCATGCACAATAATGTCCCTGCACTGAGCCCCACTGCTTCCCCAGCAGGGCCTGATAAAAGCAGATTTCTATGAGAGCAGATTTCTGTATTTCTATATGTGCATGTCCAGTGGCAAAAAATCTGCATGATGTTTCCAGCATACAAGTATTTTCAATATTTATGATGCACAAGTGTCTCTTTCAACACCAAGATGATCAATAAGATCTCATCATTTTAACAGGAACATTCACAGGCATATGTTAAATACTTCTTAGTGCTTATAGATTTCTGGGTGCAGTATATTTTCATTCATTTATGTTTGCTAAGTCTCAAGACTATTTTTGCATTATTATATCACCAATAAAAGCACAGACTCGCTAGAAATTTAATGAAGATGCATTAAGGGTATTTTTAGTGTACTTTTAGGGGGAGTATTCCAGAAATCTAAAAGGCTAATAGTCTAAGTTCTTTCTTCAGGTACTTTTGAAAAATCCCACTATTCAAAATTATTCCTCACTATGTAAATACTTCTATTAGGAATAAGACTTGAGAATTCATATGCTTCAGGCTGCCTGACAACAAAATTTCCATTTCAATTAAAAAAGCCAACCAAACAAACCACAAAGCCAGCTGAGAAATAAAAATCTACTTTTTTTTCCCCTTCCATGTCAAAGCAGATCTCTAGATAGAGTATCAGTGCTTAGAGCTGAAAACCTTATTTTGTCTTTGCAAGGACTGAACTGAGCAACTACAGTGAGCTGTCTGCAGTGTGGTTACAATACAGGTTAATCGTGAGATGTGTTATTTGTATCTCACAATTGCCTTCTAGATTATCTTATTGAACCAAAGATCAGCTGGAAGGTCTGATAATAGCTGTGAGCACCAGTCCAAAACAGTTACATACATGGGCTGAGAGGAGACATGATCTGTGCTCCCAAATAAACCAGAGTTATCCAGCCCTCTCCCCTGAGGTGTCCCACTCAGCACTGGGGCAGCAGGAACACTGCAGCCAGCAGGGACAGGGCTGATCCCAGCTCCACCTCACAGCCAGCCTCTCTCTGGGCAGGATTTATTCATTGTAGCACATGGCAGAGCAGAGTCTGCCTCTTCTGACCTAGCTAAGGATCCCGATTTCAGCACAAAGGGAGCACAAGAGGTCCCTTTTGGGAGGGCTAGATTTGAGATCAGGAATGGAAAAGGGCCTTGCACATCCTCTGAGGCCTCTGACCACTCTCAGTGAGAAGAACTTTTTACTGACATCTCCTTGAAATTGCCCTTGCTGAAACCTGTGCCTTTTGTCTCTTGTCCTTTTACTGCACATCCTCTGAGAGGAGTCTGGCTCTATTTTCTCTCCAGCTCCTCATGGCCCTTTCTGTGAAAGGCAGAATTGCTTCCCTTGAAACAATACTTTCATAATTCAAAAGTTATTTTCCGTTTACAGATTGTGGGTTAAAAGCCTGATTAAGGAAATCCTTGTCAGACTGCAACAGTCAAATGGGACAATAATACCCACACACCTCCCCCAAATTAAATCAACAAATCAGTTTCCAGAGTGAGGCAAAATAGACTCAAAGACATCAGGAACCCATGGCCCCCGTAGTCAGAAATTACTCAGTCTACACCTGTAGAAGATGCTCTTAAACCTACCAAAGCTAACAAAGGCCATAGAGTAACAAAGGGAAACCATAAAGTTATTTAATGCACCAAGATACTCACCAAACTATTACATCATTAAATGTGAAAACTGCAACAGAGCAAAAAAGTTGTTTGTGACAGATCATGTCTCACTGCTGCCTTATGACTGCTAACAATATTGGTGCTCTCTGAAAAAATAATTATTACTCCAAAATATTCCAGACACATTGCAAACGTATACAACAGCAGCCATAACTTCACTACTATTTATTACAAAGAAAAACCTTTTAGGAATACAAGTAGGCAAAGAATAAAACAAAAGTAAAATGGTGCAGAATTTTTTTTTTCCATAGCATTTATTTATTTGTATTCTAAATTTATCACAGAAAAGGAACTCACCCCTCTCCTTCCAATGGGAGACTTTTCAGCCAGCAAACTTGGAGCTGGGGATCTTTATCTCAAAAAGGCTACAAGACTAAATTATTTACAATTTAACTATAACCTAATTCCAAAGGAGCTGTGCTTGTACAGCATTTTTGTTATGCAAGCACAGGCCAGCAGAGAACAAACAAGGCATTAGCTGCATACGATTCCAGATTCCTAATTAACCATGCACACCACAACAAGCAGCATCACTGCACTAAACAAGTTAACATTCAAATTATTCTTCTATCAAGCCAACGTTACAGAGACAACAGAATTTGGAAGCACAGCAGAAGGACCAAGACTCTGGTTTTAACTCCCCTTCATAATTAGGTAATCCAATTTGCTTCTCTAAACATTTTTATAATAACAGCACACAAATGCTAAAACTAGTCTACAGTGTTGCTTTTGGTATTGTAAAAATAAAAGGATTAGTGGCAAAGATTTTGTGCTTATGAAGGAGTAACCATCTATTTGCACAATCTTTCATATGCTTTATAGATATATCCAGACATCAGATGTACTTTTTATCCAAATTCCTTCCCATGCTCACATAAGAAGACCTGCCTCTGAATTAAACACAGAATTAATCTAAGACAATATTTTTTCCAGCTATACAAGTTTATACTCTACAGTTCAATACAGATAAATTAAAAAGTCACCAACAGCATCCTTCTAGAAGAAATGGAACGATCAGGAATTGCTACACTCAGTGGAAATACGTAATAATTTTAAATAGCACGTCAAAAACATTGTGTCTTCCTGAAATGAAACCTGTACTAAGGTGTGCATCCAGAAAAACAGAATACCACAGCACATGTTAAAAATGGCTCCTGAACCACACTCCTCCTACCTCCAAGGCAGAGCTTTAGGCTATGTCTAGATTAACAGGAAAAACTGAGTAGGATTTAATTATTCCCTTTGCTGGGATGACAAGAATGGCTGCAGGGCACGAGGGCAGGGAAGCAGGCAGCAGTGCTCAGCAATCACTGGCTCTTCTGCATCCTGCAGTGCTGTGTGGACCTTATAACCTTCAGCTTAAACCATTCCCTGGTGATCAGAACAGTCATCCTTCCTGGTGCTGAATTACTTTGTCACTGGTAATGCTGCAGGACGGGTCACATCCATCAAACCAAGCGAAACCCTGCACAGAAAGATTTATCCAGGGCTTTGCAGTACAACTGCTCACAACAGGGAGCCAGCAGCCAGGATCTGACACTCCGTGTGTCCCTCCTGAGCTACAGCAGATGAGTCCTGGAGAAAAACAGGGCAACCAGAAAGCATCTTAGCTTCTTTAATGTTCTTCAAAGGGAAAAAAAAAATTAAAAAAGGACATGCAACTACATTGCAATGTTCAGTGTTTTACAACTGGAAAAAAAGAAAAAAAAAGAACAAACAAAGCAACCCAGGAGGCATGGATAGGACACAACACACTTATTCCAAACTGATCTCCATCAGAGGAACTGCTCACTTGCTGTTCACACCTGCCTGCTCCTATTGATCTTTTCCTCCTGGAGCACAGGAACTCCTCACAAGGTGGCATCAGGACTGAGCAGGTGTGGTTGGGTATAGATGACCCACAAGTCTAATTTTATTTCACTGCAGTTCAGAACAGAAGAATGACAGACTAGGATTGCACTGGGGCCAGTTCTGCCCCTTTTAAAATCTCCAGTAGTGAAAAGCAGACAGATGAAGGGATTATTTGGGTAGGTGGGTGGAAATACTGTGTGAGCTCTCGCACAAACACTGGTGACAGACATAGGCCCTTTCCATAACACTAATTATAAACTGATCTGAAATACTGCAGTGGAGAATTCAGTTCTTAACAGGGGTACAAAATAGAAGATCTGAAAATTTGGGACAGGAAAAGCATCAATGAAGATCAGTGACTACTTTCCATAATCACATCTGATTTGAGCCCTTTTGGAGCAAGTTCCTGCCCCTCAAGAAACATATTTTGTAAAAGCTATAAAATATTAGCAATCCAGAAACCTTGAGCAGGACAAATAAACTGATCAATAACTGATGCCCCTCCACCAGCTGCACAGTGCAGATCACTTATCAACAGAGACTTCCTTCCAGGTTGAGAAAGAGCTAGAAAGGGATGTACAAGGTCATAGTCTAACACTCTACTACCACACTGAGAGACCTCAAGCACTTTAATCCTCACATATGGGGTCGCAGCAGGTGCCCAACTGCCTGGGGAGGCAAATACAAACTTCAACCAGCTGGCAGCAACTCAAGACATCATGACCTGTGCTTTATAAGTTATTGTTGAAGAGCTCCCAGATGAGCTCCATTAATAAAGCTGCAGGCTGACTAAACCACATCCTTCACATCTCGTGCTCCCATGTGTCTGGGAAGATCAATGCAAACCAAGGCAGCCCAAGTGGGGATCATTAAGTGCCTCTGTGAGCCACACCAGATCAACAAACAATTAGACACACAATGAACCAGGACAACAAACCAGCCTTATGGTTATGATCCCATCAGCTTAGCTGTCCTCAAGTGTACTTCCACTTAATTATAAAACATTTCTACACAAACAGTGGCATCTCTAAGTGTCTGCTTTAAACACCATTAACACTGCAAATAGTCTAATTTCTCTAAGTAAACAACACAGCCTTTCTCTTGACAGCAATGTCTTACCCCACTGAAACTTTCTGTGCTGTTCTGCAAGTACATAATTATATTGATATAGTTGCAATCCCTGAAGGAAGGGAATGGGAAATATTTGTGAACATACTAACCAGGACAACAGGGTTCCCCAAAAACCAGTGATGAATGCATTTCAATGAATATCAAAAAGAGACAACACCTCGATGATTTTCAGGAAGCCATTCAACAATCTACCTAAAGTTTTTAAATGCCAAAATGAGCAACACACATGCTGCAGTTCTGCATTCATGCAGCTCACACCTTTTTGCAAAGATCAGTGCTGCCACTTTCTGGGTGAGTGCATTTACCCATCTCCCAGATGGCTGAAAAGGCTGTGCCACTTTGCTGGGCTGGATGTTCTTCATATTTGCTCCTTAATTTTCCTTCTCTCGCAAAATATCCAGAGTTATCAGTATGAACAAGATAAGCCTAAATAAACATTAGAAGAACAGAGATAGAATCAGTCCAGAGGTGCCTTCCTCACAAGTAAAACAAGGAGGTGTGAGGAAGTGTCAGCTCCAAATACTGCATCACTGCCCAGGGCAACTTTAGAGCGTATCTGGGGAAGCCAAGATATAAACATGTTTTTGTTGTAAAAACAGCATTTAAATAGGTGTGCTCTGAAGGAAGGGAAACAGCAGGCTGGAAATGAAGGCTGACCAAAATTAATGGAAAACTTGCTCAAGACTGACACATCAGGATTATTGTTCAAGAAGGCCCCACACACAGGGAAACAAACACAGCCTCAAAGCTGCTCTCCCAGGTCAGCAGGATTGGGGCTGAACATTTTAGCAAAGGCAGCCTCTGAAGCTCACTGTAGTTACATTTCTCAGCTCCTAATCCAAAAGGAAACTCCTTTAAAAATTGGCATTGCAAATGATGGGAGTCTGCATTTTGTCCTCTGGCAGACTGGAAATTGCTCTTTGGTAGTTTTGAGCATTAAGTAATTTTGAGGTGCACAGGACATTTTAATTAGGCTGACACTGTTTTATACATTGGATTGATTTTGCCCTTTTTTGGCTATTAATTGATTTATTTTTTCCAGCTGAGGATATGAACTTATTATTGATTTCTACCAAGTCAAAAGTTGAAGGATGATACATCTCCTGCAACTTGATAAAAAGCCATCAGGGAAGAAAGTTCCCATTTTACCTGTTTTCCAGGTGAAATGGCTCCACAGCTGCAGCCTCAGTTCTGCAAGAAACAACAGCCCTGGACTGTGGCCACTGAGGAATGTGATCAGTGCCAGCCAAGGGAGGTGCATGGAAACACAATTCATCACCAGTGCCAGTGACACAGAATGTTACAGCACTCACAAGTTTTTATTCCAAACCATTACATGTAAGATAGTGTGAATAAAGATCTTTGAAATCAGATCCTCTTCTCCAGCCTTTAGGACATCCAGCAGAAATGCCAGACCAGCTTTCAATTAATCCTTTTAGAACAGGATTTCCTCTCCATCAAACAACATTGCATGAAGGTTTATATGCCCTGACCAAGGTTTTCCATGTTCACACAACCAGATGAAAGATACTAGTGCCTGCTTCTCCTCACTGTATCTCATCATGCCCAGCCCAAACATCACAGCTGGATCTTTGTGGAAATCAAAAAATAATTGCTAGAGATGCCTTTATTATTATTTTTTCCCAAGGGCACTTTATTTCAGAGAAAAAATCTGCCCAAATCTCATTATTACACAACAGTCATATGCTGCATGCTTGCTGCTGTTATAAACACAATGGCAAAAATCAGATTAACAAAGAAACAATTTATTAATAAAACGATCCCAATCACCAATAAAAAGAGAAAACCACAAAATAGGATATTTGCAGCGCCGCACCGGGTGGATGAGGGGTCTGCACACCAAGGTACAGGTCACTCAAATCCGCACCGAACGATTCTCAGTTCGCTGTTTTATAGGGCAGTACAGGTGTCCAGGATGGACCAAATAGTCCAAATTTCTTCTAGATGGCCTTCCCGGATTTGCCGAGTCCCGTGGATCCGCTCCGGGAAGGTCTTTTTCTTATGCGAATTGAGCCAGCCAGTCTTATGTTGATTCTGGGATGCATATTGTGCCGGGGAATTTTCGTTGTCGGGGAATCCTGCTTCACCGTTCAAGAAGGAATTCTCCTTGCATCGGACGGGATGTGATTCTTATTGGGGCTGGCTAGTGTCTTTGTTTGGTCTGATGGTCCTTGTCCTGCTTTTTTGTTTCACAGCTGGAGCCGCGGAGACTTGGCTAGGTACAGATTTCTACCTGCTAGGTTTTTACAGTTTATTAACACCATTATATTATACATTTGATTATTATTTTATTTACGAATTTTTGTACCAGATTTATCACACTACCATATTTATAAAACTCACTGAAATTAGCAGGTTAGCCTACCAGTGCTTCTCAGAGGGTATAAACTTGTTTTCGGCTACTGGATGAGATTTCAGCAATATCTTTTAATTAACTGTTTGGAAATTTCAAGCACCCAATACTGGGCATGTCATTTCTAGAAGGGAGATATTGACCTGCTCAGCTGATCATTGTGAGGATGCTGCACCTCCAGGAAGGGCAATTAGATATTTGTATCAGAACACTTGCAAGTGTTCCATGAAAAGCCAGAGAACTGCCTGGGATCCACTGGAAGTCTGCCCTTGGAGCACTAAGCACAGGAGAAGCCTCACACAGACAGAGCAGGGAGATGTTCTCTTGCTTTAACTGCACTTGACAGGAGCAGGACCCGGGACTGAATTTTACCTGGCAAAAGGAAAACTCCAATTTCCAATTTCATTTAACCTTGGGAGAACCTCCAAGTCGGAGTGAGCAATTCTGAGTACCACTGTTGCTGATTCCTTTTATGAAAAGAGAAGATGGTGAAAGTTTGCATATGAAGGATGGTTAAGAGGAGGAATCCTCAGCTAATAATGGCCATTCTTTCAATACTTTATTTTCACTGATGCACTGGGCAGAGCAATTATTGAGCCCAGGGTCACAGAATGAACTGCTAATGTGCTGCTGAAGGCTGGATCTGTTACTCACTTTATGAGTCATGAAAGTAGCACCGTTGAGTAGCACTTGAGTAGCTTGGAAGAGAGAGGGGAGTCAAAGCTTCTTTGTGTAAGAAGAGCAGAAAGATCTGCACGATCCATAATTTTGCCAAGCTGCAACATTCTCGCAGCCTGTTACAGCACAGGTGGAGTCCAAGTTAATATTACAATTTATTAAAGCAGTCCCTGGGTTAGTTTGCAAGGAGTGTTTCATTAGATCTACTTTCACTGAGTCTGACAAATGTGCTACATTACATGGAGTGAGAAAAAAAATATATATATATATATTCAGTAACAATACAGATCCTGAGTTGCAAAATAACTTTAACCCTAACAGAGACCATCTAAGTGAAGAATTGTTAATATTACACTGCATTTTTAATCTACACTTCATCAGGAAGTCTAAAGAACTGTAAATATTTGCTTTTGTAATATGATGGTTTTGTATATCAGAGGCTCAGAAGGAAAGTTGATTTAATAGGAGTTTCACCTGCTAATGGTTCCTTATAGCATTCCTACTCTAACAACTCTCATCTTCTCAAATATATTAATTCCTTTTGCACTGTAACGTTTCCAGCTGCTCTGCATATTTGTATTACAGCCCAACTGCACTTACCTGTCTTAATCCATGTCTGATTGTTCTGACTTCCAACAGCCTCGGGAAGGAAAGGAAAAGGCAGCACCAACAGAGTTCTCCTCCTCTTCTGAGTCTTAATATGAGATCCCATTTTGTGGCTCCATCCATCATAAGACCAGAGTTTCCATTCATCGATGCAGCCAAAAGAAGTAGTAAGGGAGAGAGGATGAAAAGAAAGTGTTCCTCAGCAATGCTACTCAACTCAGAGCAGTAAAATAAAATAAACAGCCAAACCACTTGCAATAGCAACAGGCAGGGAGAAATCACTAAAAATTTCTTGGAGCTTTATCAAGAGGAAGCCCATTTTGTAGATTAATGTAAAATGAGAATGCAAATAATGCTTAGAATTTCAATAAGCCTTTTAATTTATTGCTTTGAATCTAATGCATTTAATAGAAAGTAGTTGTCTTCGAGGTAAGATCTTTGGTATTTGCATTTAGGACATTGTCCCCTTCCTCCTTCATACACAGATAAATAATAGGATTAAAGGGTAATGTGCCATTACCCATTTTTCATGAGGAAGAATTCAGCTAAATGGAGCAGCATTGACAAAGCAACTAAGCTTAGTAAATGAAAGCTCTCCTACATCACAGTGTCTAAGGCTAACTGGTAAATAAACATGCACATTGCTAACAAGATGTTTTCCTTGCTTCCTACACAGAGTTTTGAGAAATTTCATTTGAGTCTCATTTTTGGTGGCTATGTATCAGATTTGGATGAAGATGTTTCAATGCATTTGTGAATCATTAGCAGGAAAGTGTTGATAACAGGGACAAAATGGAGAGGAAGAAAATCTGTCTCTATAAAACATCTTCAGTCTCTATAAATCTGTCTTTATAAAGCATCTTCAATACTCTGCTTCTCTTCAAAAGGCAGTTGAGTATGAAAGTCACAAATGTCCAGCAAACACCAGGGAAAGCAAAGTGCTGAAGGGAATGCTTGGGCCAGCCTGCCCAGCAGTGTGGCCCTGGTTTCGTGCCTGAGGTGTTTTGGTTTTATGAAATTCTTTTCCCAGGGAATTTTCTGTAAACAAGAGAAGCGTTCTTGTAACTGTAACTTTGTTATTCATTCCTTTTCCTAGGAGGGACTTCTTGAGGTCCTTCTGGTCTGACCAATGTGATTAAAGAGGTTTGTCTTTGTGTGACCAATCAAATTGGTCTCTGTAAAATAGTGTAAAAGGGAGACACATCCCAAAAATAAAGGAGTCATTTTCAGCCTTCTGAATCTCGGAGTCTGTGTCATTGTGGTGTAAACCAGCATCACAGCAGGATCCTTTACAGCCTGAAGGGCTGAGAATGCTGCAATTCCAGCCTGGGCAGTGACTGTCCTCACCTCAGAGCTGAAGACCTCACTCACACAAAATGCTGACCTCTGAAGTGAACTTTGACAATGCACAACTGCACCAGCACAGATTTCTGCAACACAGTGAAGCACTGAGCTGAGCAGTTGAATTGCCTGGACCCTTCTGAGTCACTCCTGTTGGATATTCAATCCTGTTGGATATTCAATCAAAAGTGGTTAGCTAATACAGGGTCTCTCCCTAATGTAGTCAGAAAAGAAGGGAAAAGGAATTTTTGCAAGTAAAGTATGCAGCCTTAATATGAATAAAGAACCAGTATTTTACATAATATCAGTGGAATAAATCCATAAAATTGCATGAGATCAGAGATCAAAAATCACGGTCATTAAACTAGAAATATACAGAACTCAATTTGGAAAAAAATATAACATTGGCAACCTTGGGGGCAGGAGAGAGAATTGAGCTGTGAATGTTTAAAACTCAGCATATTAAATGACTATGAGACAAAAAATTTAATCTGAGTGTTCAGCAAATAGGGACAATACAAATTAGTATTGCTGTTTCAAATACTAATGTTGCCCCATCTCTCAAAACATTACCAGTTCTAAAGCTTTGTTACGACATTTTATTACTTTTAAGCAGAGAGACTAATAAAAATAGCACAAGAACTCCTGAACCCATAAAAAAGCCCAGCTAATTAACTGCAGAACTAGAAGTACAGAGATACCCACAGTCTATTGATGGACAAGCATAGCTTTAGGCCTGAATTGTAAGTCCCAAATCCTCTTAGATAAATTCCTCTACAAGCTAGGGAGCTCTGTGGCATAATGCAAACACCAAATCCAGAATTCTGATAAAATGCCACATAAAAGTTAAGACTGGTTTCTGACATGTATCAAGATATGTATTTCAGTTTTGAAACACAGCTTAGCCTAATTTTTTTCTCCCGTCATCTCATTTCTTTCCCCCTGTGACACACCACTATTTTCAGAAGGGTTTGTTCATTTACATGAGCACATACACAGCACATTTAGTGTATTTTCTTCAATCTATTTCCTGGGGATTCATGGCCAAATCTGGGGGTTTGGGATGTGCCTTTAGGGCATTGCTCTATTGACTGACCACTGAGGTGTCCTGCTAGAATTCTGTAAAGTGACACTTTGTCACCTTCGAAATTTGCAAATGTTATTCCAAGTCAAAAGGGCACTGAGGGAGGGGCAAAGAGGATCTGAGCTCCTGGAAACAGAGAAATGAGACTCTGCTTAAGGGAGGAAGTATTTTGTTAAGTTAATATGGTGGGCTCTTAAGGAACAAAGGATTCTTGAGGATTACTTTGCTTTGGAGAAATTTCTAATCTTTCTGTTGCCTGTTCTATGCTTAGGGGACTTTTTGCTTGAAATGTCTGTTCCACCCTCTACTCCCAGTGATACTTTTCTTTCTATTTAAAATAAAACTGTGCTAAAACGTTCAAATTAAAATGTGAAAGTCCACATAAGCATGGCAAACACAGGATCTCCCTGTGAAAGGAGAGTGCCAAGACAGAGATCTCTCACCAGGCAGCAGGAGATGCTCTGGAATCCACTGGGAGCTCCACATCCTTTGTGGCTCCAGTGAAAGCAGACAGCAAACAGACAGGCACATTATCACTCCTCAGAACTATTTACCCATCCCTGCATTTCACAGAGAAGCAAGTGACCTTCTCTTGTCCCAAAGGCTTTATCAACTCTGATAAATAGTTCAGTTAAAAATCAGGGAAGGTGTTTAGGAGGTGATGATTTATTGGTCACATCTTCTGAAATATATAAATAATTTTTTTCCCTGTTGATGCAACCAACAGTCAAAACCAAAACCTTGTGTTTTATTGTCTCTTCCAGTTTCTGTAATAAACATAGAGTTTACTTCTTCAGAGCTGATAATTGAATCTGGTGTCTATACACAAATATAAGAAACTACAAGATTCCCCTCCCACTGGCAAATCCAACAGACATTCACCTCCACAATTTGGAAATAAACTGCCAACATGCATGAGAATGAGCATTCTGAGAATCTGTAAATGAATTTTGCAGTATTTTCACCTTTTTGCTCAGAAAACACACACTGTCTGCTCAGAAGATTGCCCAGAGCTCTCTGACACTAAGCCAAGATGTTCTTTAGGGGAGCAGGAAGTTATCAGCAATCAGTGGAATGGTCCAGTCCTGCTGGGGATATTTGTTATGAATTAAAACACTATGAATTCCAAATTTTCCTACTTTCACACAGTGCAACATCCTTTGCTACTTATGACTTAGCTTAAAAAATAACCAGAGCTCAGTCAAGCCAGGAAATGCTGTGAGAAACATCTCAAATGCAATTCTCTACTGCTGTGTGAGTTTTGTGGTCACAAACAGAAACTATCTATAGCTAAAAAGGAAAAAAAAGCTTTGGTCATGGAAATGCAGACCTGCACTACTGCATACACTTCCACCATCACTGACAGGATCACTACAGGAAACTTCTGCACCTATGGGATAACAAAGTGTCCACAGAGGATCAGATGAAAAGCAAAATTAATGCTTCAATCATTCATCCAAGGACCAAAAAAATCCAAGTACATCCACTTGACCATTGCTGCAGAGAGAGAACAGAGGCTTTCAAATCTCTTCTAGAACCATGTTTGCTCAAAGATTTGCCACGAGGTATAGATTCTCTCCCTTATTAATACCAAGATGCCTTCCATACCTTCCCTGTAAATTCAACAAGATGTCACAGGTAAAAAACACTGCTGAGGGCAACAAGGCTCAGGCTGTTTAATAAGACAACAAATATTAAGAAAAAATGAACAACTGAGTGATTAATTGTTATTTTCAAAGCTGGAAGGCTAGGTTTGGTTGGGTTTTTTTAAATTGCCTTATAATACAATTGCTCATCCTAGAACACAGAAATCCTGCTATCGTGGTAGGCAGTGTCATATTTACTAGAAAGTACTGAGAGTTCAGGGATGCTGAAAACCTCCCAGACAATAATAAACCCAGACAGATTTCTTGCACTTCACCATTTGTGAAGTTGGGACCAAACATCTTCCTGTAATTTACACAGTTGAATATTCATCTGCTAAATCAAAGCCCCCTCCAAAAGCTCCTTCATTTCTTCAGCTAAACTTTAGTGATCTCCTGAGCTCCCCATGGTTCCCCCTTCTGAGCAGCCCAGGCAGTGACAAACAGGCAGCTGTCCCATCCTGCAGAAGGCACAGAACAGCCTCCAGGAGCCCTGGCTGTTATCCTTTCCTGCCTCCTGCACTGGAGAGGAAAAACACAACCCACAATTTCAGCCTCTCTCAGGTAATAGAGACTATACTGATATTTCATGTATGCTGGGATGGTTTTTACTTTCCTAAAAGGAATGGACTTGGGGGAAACAGCCCCCACAGCAGATGGGAAAGGTTGGGTATTCTGTCCCTGTATCACAGTGTTTTGTGGTATAAATCATGAATGTTCAATGGACAGAACAATTCATGCTGAAACGTGCACAATATCCAGCCAAGGGGGAAGGAACAGTGAAGTTTGTTTCTGCTACAGCAGAGATTTAAAGTGGGCTAATACAGATGTCACCACCTGCTCTGACAAAGACATTTGTATCTCCATAGAACTGAAACAACACAGTGTAATTAAGATGAAGCACCAGGTTACCTCCTGGGTAAGAAGAGAAAAAAAAAAAAGGGGGGGGAAAAATGGTTTTGGGAGAAGTCAGTGCATTCCAGCAGGAAAAGCCCCCTCTGTAACAGATGCAGACACTAAAATCACGTTTATATCCAAAATGTGAGGGATTCTGCAACGACCATTACTTAGTAATTGTCTTATCTTTCCTTGCACATAATGGATTGCTTTCAGTAGTAGTTATTTGTTATCCTGAGATGCCTTTTTTGCCACATCAACTGTGCAACAGCTAATTATTTTACCTACTTTTCATCTATCCTTCCAGCCTCTCACTTCAGCTGCTGTTTTGTTTTCAAGTTTTATTATGAATCTTGCCATAATTGGGACTTTCAACCGAGCACTAACAATGAAATAGTGGCATAACATTCCCAACTTTCATTTAAAATCACCACCTTGTTGACTGCAAAGACTGAAATGTGTTAACCAAATGAATTCAACAGCTTCAAAGAACAAAAATGTATTACTGCACTTTCACTGGATTTCCAAGCTCTTGACCTGAGACTAATGGAAAATAATTATTTTAATTCAGTGAGTACTGAATATATATACGAAATAATTCCAAATGCTGAAAAATACTCAAAGTACAGAAAGTACTATTTTTTTCCTCCCCTGTGAAGTTAACTGCTTCATTTCACAGATGCTGCTCTAGGAGCCCTGCAGCACAGGAAGTCAGCACAGACCCTTCCCATGTCCACAAGCACATCATCACCAGAGCCCAGTGCTGATCCCAGCAGCAGCTGATGGAAAGGGCATTCTGTGATCAGCCTGTGGTGCAAAGGAAGCCAATTCCCTAAGGAATGGTCAGGGGTGAGAGCAGCTGGGCTGGGAGCTCAGCTCCCTGGCTGGAAGTGCCTTCCCATCCCCTGGCAGCTGCTCCAGGTCCAGTGACACCAGCATCTCCTCACCTGCACAGGGGCTTTGCCAGCAGAACCAGGCAGAGCATCACCACAGCACTGTCCTTTTCCTCATCCTGAACCAGGCAGAGCATCACCACAGCACTGCCCCTTTCCTCATCCTGAACCAGCCCCCATTCCTGCACTCTCTACTCTGCAAGACAACCAAGAGAGACTCTGAGCAGCTTCTCAGGTATTTGAGACCCTCCCACAGCACAGCTCTCAGTAAAACAGAACCCAAGGCTGGCCTGCTGATTCTACTCTGAGATAAATGTAGAGTGCTACTGCTAACAATAAATCACCCTGCACAGGGGGAGAGGCCAGAGCACAAACATTTGAAGCATGAGGTCTTCTGTAAGCCCCAGTTCTAGCACAATCTAATCTCACAAGCATGAATTTGGCTCAGTTTACAGCAAATTTTAGGGTTTTTTAGGTTTAATTAGAACACCGTCTGCCTGAAGTTTTTCTGATGACTCCAAGAGCCTAGGAGCAGGTTGAAACATATGGTACTACAGCAGTGTTAGAATAATAAAGCAGGCAGACTTCCACAGAAGTCTATGGAATAATTTACATGATCTTTTTGCTACTAGGGCATTTAAAGAATGATTATCCCTCATGAAATCCATGGAGCTTCTGTTAAAGGAGCAGCATCAAGACCCCAGCCTGGCAGCTGCCTGTACTGTAAAATTACTCAGGAGGATCTCTATAAAGAGCAGTCTGGAAGCAAATGAGCAGCAGTAATATTAAAATATCTCCTCCGAAAAAAAAAAAAAAAAGGATAAAAAGAAAAATGTAGCTGCATTGTTCAGGCAAGAAGTGCCATAATTAAATATAGAATCCATTAAATAAAAATTGAACATGTTACTTCTATATGTACATACAATGAATGGACAAAGGAGTCAATCATTCATCTAGATATGTATTTTTCAGATCTATAACAAGGAATTTATAAGCATAAAGGAAAATTTAGTTTGCAAACTGATTAGGTCAAATGAAAACGTTTACACAACTGTACAAAAGGGAGACTATATCATATTAAAACATTAATACCCACATGTTCTTTATATATGCAGCCAATGCCTTGGCAATAATTTAGTGATACAAGATTTCTGTAAGCCATGAATTGCTTTGTAATGTTCTACATGAAAGAATAACATGTCTAATTTTACTCTGAAGACGAATGATTTGTCATGCAGAAACGTTCATTAGATTTAACCATTACTAAAAAACAGGGTAATAAATCATGATTTTGCATCAAATGAAGAAGCAGCACCTTTCCTAGCTTAGTTGTTCAGTCATAATCATGATAAATGAACATCCTGGGACAGGTGAATTTTAACAAGCATTCAATACTCTTAGATTAATTATATTTTTGTTTCTAGTTTCTGTTCTCCCTTTATGAATGAGAGACTGGAGTTGGAAGCAGCATTGAACAAACAAGTGTTCAGTGTTGCATTAAAATCTGTTTTCTGTCACAAGGAGCCCTTCAGTAATTTCTCTAGTTCTCATCATTCCAGCCTTCCCTACAGGAAAAGAGAATGTGCCGAAAGAAACCTACATTTCAATGTAGCATTTCAACCATAAGTAGCAAAATATTATCCTGAAACATACACATGAATGTTTTCACTCTGACAAAACTAAATTCTGGTGCAATGTGAACATCAAGACAAATAAACTTTTTTTTTCCTATTCAATAGTTAGAGTCTCCTGGTACTTGCTGCATCATTAAATCTTTGTGGGATGGGAAAAAAACAGGAACAGTAGGCAAAAGAAACCTATGGGTGAAATGTCTTTAAATTTAGTCCAATTTCTTACAGTGATTGTACTTCCAGGACAGTAGGTCAATAAATCCCCAACCAGTCAGTGAGTGAGCAAGTCCATCCTTGCATATTTGGCTACCCAGAGGTTTTTTCCAGGAGGTGAGGACTGGAAGTCAGCAGGTGTGACTAAAGTATGATGACATGAAGAAACTATGATTGGGCATTTAATTTAAATGTGGTAATAAGTAACCAGTGTTATCTCCCAAATGAGTTGTTCGTAAGAGTGCACTGGGAAGGAATAAAAGTATAACCAAAACAAACAAAAAAGCCCCACTGATGAGCCATCTTTAAAAAGTTACACCTGCCCAGCCTGGATAAAATGTGGAAGGGGCCCAGCATCGATATGGGGAATTGAATTATTTGTTTAGTTTGAGCTTTGCTGAGGAAAATGGAATCTAACACTTCTATCTACCAAGAGATCTGTCAGGGCAGGAGGAGCTCAGTCAAACTGCTGCCTTTGCTGACAAAATGTTCTGTGCATTGGTAGCAAGGAGGAAAAAACTAATATCATGCCAACAAATGTTCTGATTTGAAATCACCAGTCACAGGGAAGACTATCTTGGAATACTAATTATCCAAGAGAAGAGTAGAGCTTGTTCTATTCCATACTACAGTGTATGTTCAGTGCTATATCCTGGACAAATGTGAACTGAGATAATTTAGAACTATGCCAAAGGAGCAAACAAGAAAAATCCCTTGGGCACTATTGAAGATCGACGTGGTCAGCAGAGTCAGAAAATGTCTAGAAAGGAAATGAAAGGGAAGAGAAGGAGAAATAGATAAGTTATTAAAGAACACTGATGGGGGAAGTGTTGCTCTGCACCACAAGGAAAAGCCCTGCCATGCTTCACTTGTAATTAGAATGTGTTTAATCACTTATACAGGTAAATAATCACCAGCTATTCCAGAACACTGGCTAGAGAAAAACATGCAGATGCTGAAGTTCCTGGAAAGCACTGCAGAGCTTTTACTGCACACACAATATAAATATTAAATGAAGAAAGAAGAGAGCAGGTCAGATACCATTTGCAGAATTTCCTTCTGAAATCAATTTCACACATAGATTTTAAGGGTTTTACAAAAAATGCCTAATTACAATGTGAATTCAAAAATAATTAATATGCACAGTGTACATACAAAAAGGCTGATTGCTGTAGGAAAATTCACCCAAAAACCCTGGCTCTGGGGAACTCCATGATCTGCAGTCACACTGCTGTTGGATGTACTTGGATGTTTCCTTTTTCCACATAATCTACGTGATCCTCATTGGATACCTAAAAATCCAGAATACCAGCCCTAACAAAGAAGAACAGTCCTTGATTGCAGGATCTTAACTCCTTTCTTACAAAGGTAAAATTCAAAGAGTAAATCTCTATGAAATCTGCCCTACTTCTAAACATGTGTTTTGGCTTCAATTATACTGATTTTATGATATTAACCAGGGTCAGAAATGCCATTTTTGGGATTTCGTAATTTCTTAAACTGTTCTATTTTCAGCATCTATATAACACACTGGGAGGGGTTTTTGGTTTTTTTTAAAGCTTTGGAAACCCAGAAAACTTGAATAAAGCAATACTTCTGCCACTCCAACTAACATCTGAGACCTTCAAGTAATACATTTGATGTCATTCTGGGAAAAAAAGCCATCCAGCAGATATGACATTCCTGATGCTAACGTTAAACAAGACAAAATGCTGTAACTTGACAAAGATAAATGAAAACAAAAGCATCCCCTCCAAGGCAGCAAACGAAAAGGCAAAAGTCTCCTGCAATTGACCTTAACGAAGTTACAGTGCTGGTGTATTAAAGCAGACAAATCTATCTGAATGGAGTTTCATGGTTCAGAGTTACATGTGCAAAAGTCATGAAAATAAGAGTTATTCCCACAATTGTTTAACATGGTTCAGTGGCTTCTTCACACTGAGGGCATCTTTTCCTCTCCTTCAGCCAGTGCTGTATCAGCTGTACCCACACGTGTGTGAGCAATGATAAGCAATTATGGAGACTTTACAGTGAAAACTATTAAATGAGAATTGTGACTGCAGTTCAGCAAAGTAATATTGCTTTGCTAATTAACAGTACAAAAGGCTTAGAGATTTCTTCTGAAGGGAATGCTGAGGAATTAAGCACATGCTGTTGTCATTGTACTATTTAACACTGCTCTTGGTGTTAACCAAGGACATGCAAGTTTATTTTATCTGTGTTAATTACTATAAGGCTAAAAAATCAACCTGAGACACTGCAGTTATGCAAGATAGTCTATATTATAAATAGGACATTTATGCCACCCTACATATTTAATGGCCCTTTTCTAACCCCAGTTATCTATAACACACTAGTTTGAGAAAATATCAGGACCAAGGGCATTGCACTGTTGCTTAATGATCAGAAATTATGAGAAATTGCCTTAAGTATGAAATTTTAGGGTATGAGTTTACTAGAGTTCTTCCATATAATAAGGGCTCGAGCTTCTCTCCTCCAATTCCCTTCCATCCATAAATTAAACAATTTCAGCCAAACAATGACTCTTTAAATCCTAACAGCAGCTTGATTGGGACTTTCACTGAAAATATAGGATATTTGCAGGCCAACATGCTGAGTGAAAAGAGGACCAAGAATAAACATTTCTACCATAATATCTCCCATAGATCCTCTTAATTTTTCGCCTATGACTTTTACACTCACACTGACACAGACTTAAAACAACAAAAGTCACAAAAACCTACAGTTTCCAACATCCCAAACTGAAGCAAGCTTTCAAGACACCCCGGTAAAATAAGGCTAAAAAAGGCAGCAGCAAAACATAAATAATCCCACGCACTTGTCAGTTAATGTAGCATTGAAGTTGTATCTTTATTCCCACAAAGGAACTGTAGGGATGGGAAAGGCTGTTTGCTAATCTCAATTAGGCCAATGTGAACCTGACAGCACAGATATTTGTGATTTACATCAATGCAAATGCTATCAATAAGTGATAAAATATTGGTTATTGGGATGTTCAGATAATTCCCAAAATTCCAACTAATAAAAATATGTCTATTCATAATTTCATGAATACATATAAAGTACAGTGAAACACTTCCTCCATTAGTAGGTTTTCCCTGTACTTTATATGTATTAGATGAAAAGCCTCCTCTTTAAACCTTTCCTGAGTAAATGCTTTCTTTCCCTCCATCACAAGAAGTAATAGGTGAAAAAAATAAAAACCTGAAAGAACTAGACAAAGTTTCCAGAGCCCAAGTCTACAAGTACAAAAACAAACAGACAAAATAAAAAAACTACCTCACTATTGTATTTAATCTACAGCTTCTCTGGTGCACTCAATTTAGAGTGGTTATAAATTAGAAAACAAACACCCCAAACCCAATATGTTCATCTCAAAGATCTATATTCTAGTGCCTTGTCTCACACCACTCTCAGAGCTGGCAATATTTTGAGTACTTTATGCTCAGCTTTGCTTTGGTGTCCCTCCCATCCCACCTGACACAGAACATTCGTCCCACTCTGGGAGTGCTCAGCTCCTTTGGGGAATTCAGTGACACGTGGAGACATCTTTAGAACCCCGAGTCTGTCAATTACAACTCAGAAAAATGGATTACTTTGATCACAAAAGGTGCATTTGCATGAATGAATTTTTGATTGTAGCAAAAACTGTGAAGTCAGGATCCACGCAGCAGAGCAAAGAAATGGATTTGTCACCACAGCTTCAATTAATGGTTTCAGCTCCCAGTGGCAAATCAATGTCCCCAACTCTGACTTTCTTGTCAAACACAGGCAGGCAACACCATCTCCAGCACTTAAATTACAGATCTTGTGAAACCTGGGGAGCAAGACTTAACAGGAACATCTGATTTTACCTCAGTACAACTTATAAATTAGACTCTGCTATTCTGCTCCATTCTGAAAAGGCTTTGGCTAGAAGGGTAGAATAATTCAGCATTGCTGAATGCAGAAATAAGCTCTGGGTAATTAATATCTTAAATCATGTTTATGAGCTCTAAAACAAATACACCAGCTTCTGATTAGATTTGGACAAATTTCTACTAAACATTTTTGGTCCAGTAAAATTAGGATACGTATGGCCTGAAACAAGCTTTGAATGCAAGAACGCAAGGGCTGCAGAGAGCACTGCCTGCAGAACCTGCAGTGATGGCCAGTTCTTTTAAAGAGCTTCTCAAGTAAAAAAGTACCAGAGAACAAGAGGAAATAAGGCACAAACTCACACATCACATTTTATTTCCACATTAGGAACGAAGAGCAATGATATAACAATGGCCAGAGGAAGCTTTAGGGAAAAATATTAAGTAGTAGATGTGGTGTCATATAATGTAATTGAGCAGCTTGTTCCTTGGAAATAGCAGTTGGAGTGAGTCACCCTACTACAGCCTTTTCTGCATAGCAACTCATTTGTGTACTGTAACAAAATGGCCCAGGACACAGGAAATTGTGAAAGACTGATTTCTCTTTGGAAGTTAACTGTAAAAACATCCAAAAACCTCACGTAAATTTTGTGGAAAGATTAATGGAGCTCAGCACTGAAGCCCAGGTAGTGAACTTGCTGAACACACCTCAGAACTCTGGAGCTTCCCAGATGGGGGAATGCACAATTTCCAGTGGTGCAGCTCTCAGTCTAAACGTCCTTCCAACATACTTGGACAAAAAATTATCACCGCACCAACATGAGAGAAAAGTATCTCAGTGTTCTCATACGTGAATTTAACATAAGCATCTCCTCAGTGGATGATGCAAGCGGCCAGGGCAAGTCCCTCAAATAAAAAACTGAGACACAGTGGGTGTGTCTACTCTGCAAGGACACAGTCTGCACAGAGCCCTGTAGGGTGGGGTTTGCTGGGTTTGGAAAATCCATGTTTCTTGAGTAACTTGTCATGGTAACTGATCATGCCCATGCACAAGAAATAGAAATCACACAAGTTATTTTTGCAGAATGTTTGCTGCTACTTACACCTGTTTCCTCTGCTCTGATTTCGCCCATTACTGTCTATAGTGTCTGCTGTGTACTGCAAATAATTTCATTTTACTAATTCCTCTCAGACAAGCCCTGGGCTATTGTCATAGTATGCACTCCCTTTTCTTCTGGGCTCTACTAATTCTGTTTCTTTGATAATACAGTGGCACCCATAATTGACTGCTGAGGTGGATTTCACTGCTCTCTACATTTCCAATCAAACTCCCTTCTCACAGCACCTCATTTCAAGCCTCTTTAACAGCTCCCCACTCCAAACACTCCAATCTTGACTGTAAAGACATAATACAATTCTGAAAAAAAATCCTACTTCTGCTACAAATACTCACAGGGTACAGACAGAACTCCTACAATTCATGAGTGATCTCATTTGGCTTCTCTGTGATAATCAACCCCTTTTTAATTGTTGAAAACAATGAACTACTAAAGAGTTGAGAAAAGACTTATAACAAGAAGCTGCTTTGGTCCATAACAGTGTCACTATTCAGGCCCTGAGTCTGCAAACTTGACATGACTCCTGCAAAGACCCCAGGACTGGAATATTTATTAAATGTACTTTGAGAGTGGTTGTGAAATAAATAAGGAATTAGTAGTGGAATTGTCTTTTGATCATATTAAACAAATAAAAGCCATTGAAACATTTGCCTACATTCTTCAGTGCTTAAATTTAATTTTTAACGTATTTAAGATTTGAGCACGTGCTTAAGTATCGCGTTAAGTCAGAATTCTAAGGAATTATTTTTAATTGTATTAGAAATCACCCATTAGTCTGAGGCAGGGTGCAGAAAAAGGTTTTTCTAGTTCCTGATGCAGTAAGGAAAAAAACGCCTGATTAAAAAAACAAAACAATATATAAAAGTCCAAGAAAATAATATAAAATTTCATAATTATTGTATCATAATAAAGTCTCCTACAAAAGAGATAAAACTATATATATCGAGGTTTTGATGAACTTTCTTCCTACACAGCCATGAGTAGTGACTGTTCCAATAACTTGTTTCTCAGTCTCTACAGCAAGCATTTTCTACTTAATGAGAAATGGATTACCATCAGGATGAAAGCTGTCATTTATCTACAGGTGAAATATGTTAAATACGAAGTGCTCACAAGAGTTGCATGTTCACGGAGTTCACATGACGTGGAAATGCACTTTAAGGAAAGTCTAAACCAAGCCTTTAGAAAAATTATCTATTCCATCAAATAAAATGTATTAAAGAAATCATTAAACTGTACATTTGCAAACTTGATCACATATTTTCTAACACAATATGAAAAGTTTGCTTCCCAGCAACCTTCACTCTGGTAAATACTCACAAATGTGCTCAGAAAGCAAGAGAATTGTACAAATGGAATGAAGTTGTTAATGAGAGAGCAGCACCTCACTGATGCAAAGAAATGCCTCAATAAGGACGTGTCCATAAACACAGGAGCCACACACACCCCAGCCTCAGGTGGCACCTAAGATGTGCTGGCTCTTGAATACAAACACATTTCTGTTTGCACCAGTATTGATACTGTTAGTAAGTTAAAGCACGTCAAGGCCAGATGAGATAATCTAACAGGAGCCTTTTGACTTAAAAAAAAAAAAAAAGTTGAAAATAGCTTTGAATGTGTAGCTTTTTGTATTTAAAACTGAGTTGAGGGTTGTTTTGCTGATTGTTTTGTCTCCTCTGCCTCTCTCCCTTTCTGGAGCAGACAGAACAAGCTGAAATGGCAAAAGCATTTTTACATCATTTTAAAAATAATATATTCAGGCTGGACCGCTAAGGAAAAAAAAAAAAAAAAAAAAAAAAAAAAAAAAAAAAAAAAAAAAAAAAGCAGTAGCCTGACATACCAGCAAGTGTGGAAAACACCACTTTGTGAGAACTCCCAAACCCATAATGCCATTATCATAAGACACAATAGCCCCTGTTCTAAGATGTACAACACCTGCTCTATGGCACATAAAATGAATTTCCTGCAATATCCACCACATTTCTCATCGTGAGATCTTATTACAGCTCATGGAAGAGTTCTGTTGAACTATTTCAATTTTGTATTATAGCAATCAAAATACAGTAAAAATGAGAGGCTACAGTCTGTGGCAGGAACATACAAATAGTCTGACAAAAATCTCCATAAATCATCTGCTCCATCTCCTGAGCTATTGAAAATCAAGAATACCCAAGACAATCCCTGACAGATGTTTTCTTAATAGTTCCTTAAGAAAAACTCTCTAAGGATGCCCTACCACACACCCAGGTGCCTGTTTCTACTGCTCCACTCTTTTTACAGTGGAAAAGTCTGGGATTTTCAAATACCTGTGTTGTACCTTCTTTCCTACAATTAAGGCTGATTATTTCTTGTTCTAGCCTCAGAGAATACAGAAACAAAGAAATCAGAGTCCTCTTTGTAGCATCTTTTACAGACTCGATATTTGTTACTGTGGTTTTCTTCAGCCTGTTTTTTCCTAGAGCAAAATAATCTAATTTCCTCGACCTTCCCTCAGAGGTTAGATCTGCTGAACTTCTCATTTTTATTTCTTTCCATCCATATTTCTCTCATTTTTGTATGTCTGTCTGAAAGGGTGAAACTCAGGATTGCATCCATGTCCCTCAAAAATCCCAGGGAAAACAAAGAAATGTCCCTCCCTCATGTTAGATACAAAATTCCAGTTAAGACATCCCAAACTAAAATTAGCTCCTTTTTCCACATTTTGTTAACAGCACTGCATTCTGTCCATATATTTAGTTTACAATATGCTACAAGCAGCAGATCTGGTTTTGCTGACTAGCTGTCAGGCCAAATATCCTCTGTTATCTTTGGGTTTCCCTTGTTGCATTTACCTGTCTGATCCTCTACTCCAGTTCTCTGCTTCAAGATCACGTTGAGCTCAGTAGTATAAACAAAATTACTGATGACAGAAGACAATTTAATAGGCTTTGTGATTTCTTTTGGGGAAGGTGATCCAAAAAAAATATTAGCAGAGACAAGAGCATTTGAAAGTGGTTAGGGAAAAACAAATGTCTGATCAGAGTGGAAAAGACACACAGGGAAAATGCATCAACAAGACTGTCAGTGGGACACGGGTAAAGATGCAGGAGATATTAAACAAGCTTCTATTTGGTGTAAGATCAGAGTAGAAGAAGGAAAAAACCTTACAGAGTCTCCCAGCCTGCTGAAAAGTGAGGAACGAGACAAAAAGGACAGGCAACTGTGAGGAAAGTGCAGATCTGAACCAAGAGAAGGTCTCTAAGCACATGACATGAAATGAGATTGTTGTTGTATGCAGAAATCCAGTCACTGGACACACACAGGTGAAGAAAGAAGGGACTGAAGGTGAAGGAGTCACAGAAACTGAGCTAACACAGCCAGACAGCCCAGGAATGCACCCCAGGAATGCAGCCCAGCTGTGCAGAGGGTGCATGTGCTGCCCATCGCTCCTCAGGGGGGGCACTGAGTGCAGGGACTCCAGACTGTGGCAATTACAAGTCAAATCCATCCCCACTCACTTTTTGCCTTCATCTCTGTGCTTACAGCAAGACTGATACAGCAAAAGGCACCTGTGCTTAGCTTAATAGCTCTTGTACTGAAAAAAGTAGGAACCTTCATATTATTATCTGAGAATCCCTCCAAAGATGACAAACACATGCTTTTGACCTGTGAGGCTTGCTGAGAGACACTCTGCAGAGCACCAGCTCTCCATAAACAGGCTTTTCATTGCAGCTACAACTGGAGAAGAGAATATGGAAACAACCAGGGGCTCTTGAGGGCATTGCAACTGTTATGTAAAAGAAAAACTGTAAATGGATTTCCTTGCTGCAGCACACTTTTAGAGGCAGAGATGTGTACTGAGGTAGAAAACTATTTGTCTCTGCCTGCAAGAGCTCTGTATTATTTTCCTCCTCTATGCCAGGGTGGTGATCTCTTGGATACAGACTTAAAGAAAGCACTTCCTATAGAAACAGACTGCGTGAGCCTAGAAAATTCTTAATGTGTTGCTCGTATTATTGATCTCATAAAGCACAAAGAGAAATTGATTATTGTTTAGAAGGATTCTCAAAGCTTATTTATCAGAAGTGCGTGCATATATATATATAGATGCCTCTCTATAGACACATGAATACTCATACACAGTGCATGTAATTTTTAAATTTGTTTTACATTTTCTATATTTCAGTTTAATTTCTCAACACATATATTTCATGTTGTGACTACAACTGAAAAGAAAACACGTTCTTTTGCACAAGAATTTACAGCAGTTGGCAAGCAAAAATCCTGTCAAAACCTCTACCATCACTTAAAGCGACATGCAAAGAATTTGCCTCCTTTTTGCAGAATTGGATTGATTTAGTCTGCTAATCATTATATTATATTATAAGTCCTTATTACGTCTTGGCAATGCCCATGGTCTATTTTTAGCCCAAGCCATTGTGCCAGCTCTTTGTAAAAGGAAACTCCCTAAAAGCTGATCCTGTTACTGTAAATGCACTTCAGTACACAAATAAAATGGAGCTTCATCTCACACAACCACTGTCTTGAGGTCAGATGTGATGCATTCTAACACAACTGTAACACAGCACAAGAAATAGACAGCACTGTTAAGGTGCAGCCAACTGCCCTGTGCTCTGCCATCCTGCTGGACAAGGCAAGGCAGCAGCTCGTGGGGAAGTTGGTGTTTTGTGGAAGACTGTCACCTGATGGACATGAAAGAAGGACACTCACACTGTCTAGTTGTAAGACGAGAAAAAAGAGGTTTATTTTGAGTTTTGGGTTTAAATAGGTTTTGGACTTTGACTGGCAATTGGGGGACAAGATTGACACCTCTCTGACCCCACTGGTCAAGCCAGAAGTTCATCAATTTGTCCTTCCCATGAGAAGGAATACATTATTTACAAAACATCATTCTTTGTTTATGTTACAATGTGTTAGAAACTCCAGTACAGAAATGTAAAACATCAGAAGGCTGAAAAATCAAGGCGACAGAAGATCTCCAAATCACAGCTGCCTCTGGGACACAGGGCTCAGATACTGAGTGCTCAAGGTTTCGCTTTTGCCCCCAGGAGAGAGAAGGGTGAACATCAACTCTTTTTCATCATCAAGTGCAGGGTAATAATGGTACCAGGCACTTTCTCAGACTCTTCTATTCAGCGGAATTTGGTCTAAATTAAATATTTCTGGTAGCAGGCAGGCTCCAGCAGTGTACTGAAAAGACAACCTCTGGATGGGAACCTGAGCCTAAGAATTTCCCCCTCCACAGTGCCTGGCACAGAATGTGACTCTTCTATGCCAAATGCTGTCCTACTTAATTATGTTTGGATTTCCAAATGTTTTCTCCACTGCTCCCTTGCTGGACACCACTCAGCTCCCCATCTCAGGGAGCTCTGTAGTGTCACTGCATTTCTAGACAGATCTTGTATTCCTTCCAGATTCAGCCACCTCAAAAAATTACTTACACATTGGGCAACAGTAAAACTAAGAACTACAGAAATGTGAAATACCACCGTTCTGTAGGATTATGAGTTTGGAAAAGAAGTCAAAAAAACCCCAAAATCAAAAAACCCAACCAGATACATTTGAGTGGCATATCATAGACTAAATAAACCAAGATTAAACACAGCACAACAGACACTGAATCTGCATAATCTGCATGTGTCTGTACCTCAGCACAGGATTGCCAAGTTTCTTTTGCTCATTGCACAGAAGAGTCAAATAGTCCCTTAAGAAATAAATTTGATGCAGTAAATTTGGTTTTAGTAAAAGGATTAATCAGTGCACCCCTCTGCTGATCATTAAATCCAATTTATCACAGCAGATACAAATCTATGAATGCTTTTCCAAAGCAAATGTGATTTTTCATAAGAAAAATCCCTGCCTTGTGAGGACAGAGTGCATGTTCCCAGATATTACAAAGTTCTCAGATCACTATGATCAAAGCAGGTCAATAATTGATTCTAATCAGCACTCCTTTGACCTGTTAGGTATTCCTCCTGCATCCAAGTGAGCCTCAAAGTAAATGCTTTTTTTTCCTTCATATGAAAAAACCCTCACCCCAAGATCACAGCAAATCATTTCCATTCAGATGATGACACAATAGGAAAAAAAACCCCCAAACGCAGGCAGTACAAGTGAAAGAAAAGCCTCACAACTCTCAAGCAGCGAGGTTTGAGCTGAGTGATGGCAGCAGGCAGGGCTGGGAGTGCCCTGGTGATGGAAGTGGGCCGTGGAAAGGACACTGAGGGGGAGCTGCTGCTCACACAAACCAGCCTCACTCACCCCTCACCAAAGAAGTTCAGCCCTGGTACAGGGAAGAGAAATGCAATTCCTCACATTTCTGCTCAGCAAAAACCCCTCCTGCTTTCTCTTTCCTTCATTGCCTGTCACTTGGCTATGTGATCCCCCATGATATCAAAAATCAGAGGAAGGGCTAATTTCACAAAGGCAACTGCTAAATTTAGCTAGCTTCTGTTAACTTGCCACAAGTTCTCAGAGACGAAAAATACGGTGATGACAGGTGGAAATAACTACAGCAAAGAGTAAATAAACCTAACAGCAGGCACAGTCCTCCCTCTTGCTTCACCCCCAAAATCTGCATCTACAAGGAGGAAAAGAAGGCAAAAATGCAAAACTTAATTATGCAGCAAAAATTATTAAAAGGCAGCAATTTCATCATGTGTTTTTGCTTCTTTAGCTAAACTTTGGCTGTGGAAGGAGAGCCAGTCATTTCTGCACTAATTTGATATATTTTTCTTCCTTTCCTAGCCAAGCCCAACTCCACATGACAGAACTTGCCTTTAAAAATTAGGGGAGTTAATTTTCAACCTTGATAACTGGTAAGATAAATGCTATAAAATAAAAGATGTTGGTCCTGGCTGAGCTACCCCTTTAGCATATCTGCTGTGTGAATTCCTCTCTTCATCTCAAGAGTGAGTTAACTCTGGGGTCCAATGAGGCCACATTAGGACAGTTTCCAAATGCTTTCAGCACACATCCAAGTGGGAGATGTCCATCCCACTTTTCTCCCATTTATGCAAGAAGCCACTGTAACTGTACAGGCAAATTATCCTGTTAATTAAGAGAAGAGCCAAGCAAGGGAGGAATACAAAAAGCAGCTCATCAGCACTGGACTCAGACACCTTTTCTCTCCCTGTCTCTTCCCTTTAGAGCACCTGTGATGCAGCTCAAGGGGAAGCCGGGCTCCGAGGGGTCCAGCTCACTCCCTCCATAAATCCAGCTGACATTTAGGAAGACAGAATGACAGTTTAAGCCAGTTTTTGTCCCTGTCTAGTGGCTTGCACTCTCCCTGGGGCCCTGGCCTAGGCAGCTGTGACAGAGGGCTCTCTGTCTTGCCTGACAGGGTGAGAAGGGGGAACCTCTCTGCTCCAAACATGGAGAAATCCTTGCAGGGCCACACTGGACACCAGCCCTTGCCATCAGCACAAACACATCTGGACTAGGGCTGCAGCCCTGCCTGCAGGTTTTCATGAAAAATGTCATTTTGCCCTCTTGCAGACAATGTCTGACACACCGGTGAGAGCCAGAAGCACACAGATCAACACAGAAAAATGTGTGAGGGTCTATGCTATAACTCCTTCTCTATAAAAATAACAAGGAGGGACCTATGCAAAAGAAAAGTGATGAGATGTGCATGAGATAGATGAGAAAAAGGGAGCCAACATCTGGCACTTATCTAATTAGCAACTGGATGTGGCTGCTGTTTCAAAGATCTATAGCCCAAAATCCCTTTTTATTGGTGCAAGAAATGCCTGCATGTACATTAGGGGAAGCAGTTATACCATGAAAAATTTTGGAAAAAACTGTTACTTTTCTGCTGAAAGCATCTGCACTGTAAGTAAAGGTACCATATATTTGTTTAACTAGCTGGGTAAGAAGGTAATATATAACATCCCTGAGATCAACATGAGAAAATTTACCATTTCTTGAGGTTCAGATGGCTTTTAGAGCATAAGGGACAGACACTGGGCACCTCTTCATGCAGCACTGCATCCTCCACAACCTGGGGGCCCAAGGCAGGGGCCAATCCAGCAATAAACCAGGGGCAGGTGGGAAGGGCTGTCTGCTGCAAGGTTTCTGCTCCTTCACATAAAGCACTCAAGTCAAAATCATTGCCATCACATCCAGGGAAAGCTTTAAGGGCACTACAAAAGATAAAGTCATTTTAATGTTGTGCTTTGAAGGTTCAAACACGTGGAGGATTGGAGTTGTTTGAAGCAGATCAGAGCCTATTATTCAAGAATAGGAAGAGAGTATTTCACCATGCAGACCACTGTGCCAAATCTTATCTGCAGAGTGACATCTTGTCTGACCCAGCACCAAACCCAACGTCACCACTGAAAAAACCCTCAAATCCAACAACTTGGTGTAGAAAACTTTGCAATCAGCTGCACTTTTGTGTTCCCCTGTAATGATATCCCTGCAGATCCTGGCACACTGCAGCACACACTGCACGAGCATTAGGCAGAAAGTTTCTGCCTTTGCCAAGGCTCTCAGAGGGAAATCAAGGTGCTAAATCCAAGTGGTATCATGGAGTCTATTCTCTTTAATTAGTTAAACAAAAAGCTTGAAAAGCTTCAGGGAAATAAAGACTATTTGCTGTTACACTTCAGTGCTACCTTCACTGTTACTGTCCAGAACCCACTGCATCATTCTATTACAGCAATATCAAAATTATTTTAAAATTCCATAAGAAAATCCCCAAGCCAAAAGCAGAAGAAATCCATCCTTCTGACCACTTCTTTCCCACACACATCTATGAATTGCCTGGACAAAAACGGGCTAGCAATTCCATCCAAAAGCTGACAATCCTCATCTAAATGCTGCCAGACTTGGTTGTCCCATCAGGATAAAGAGATGACACTGGCCTTTCATTAGAATGACCAACCACCTGCTCTCCCTAAGCCAAAAGTGCCACCTGATCATTCCACTGTTGTACACAGTAGTCCTTTTAAGCACAACCAGAGCCATAATCCATAAGCACTATAAAAAATAATTTATACAAAAAAAGTATGTGAAAAAAAATCAAGTCCAACCTTTAAAGTAATAGGAGGCAACAGAAAAGTGAATCGCAAAGCATGTGTGAAGCAGATTTCTTACAAGAATTCTTACACTTCAAAATCCTTACATGCCCAATATGGTTTACAATTACTTACATAAAGATTAATACAGAGTTAGACACAGAGTACACTAAATTGTTTGCTCCAATATTATCTTCAGATACTAAGAGCAATCAAGAAAAATACTTTCAAGGTAAATTGGCATTTGACAGGGGAAAAAAATCGCTCTTGAACCATTACTAAAAAAGAAAGGCTATTATAATGAAAGAGTGGCTTTCAAGCTTTTTAATTATGACAAAGAAAATACTTCATAGCATTTCATCATATGCTGAAATATTTTGGATTCATGGCAAAGCATGAGAACGGTCATTTTGCCAAGACAGTTATCTACTGAAATCTGAGACACAATTACAGTCAGTGGAACTCCTGATCTTGAAAGACCTGAGATTTACTTCTCTGCATGCCCAATCTCTCTCTCTGGATTTCCTCCATGTTACATTTGGCACAATTAACTCCACATGGGAAATAGGTCCACAAAACTGTGTCCCTCTGGACTGGGATGAGGAAAGATCACTCAGTGCCTCCTACAAGGGACACACACTCAGTGTTCACGTTAACCTCCTGTCCTGGACTGTAGTGTAGGATGTGCACAAAGTATTTATTCTATCACCATCTTCATGAACTGTTGAAACCAGGTGGGGCAGTGTCTTCCCAGGCCCCTCCTTTGGGCCCATCAATGCCTTTCCCATGACTCACAGGTAACTCCCTCCAGGGGTTATCTCTGTTTAATGGGCCATCAAGGACCCACTGCACGACTCCTCATCCCACTGGGAGATGCTCCGCCCAGGAGGAGGAGCCAAGCATTCCCACCTGGATAGAATCTGGGATTTGGGACAGGACAAGCAGCTTTTACCCACTGGATTCCCAGAGGAGCAGAGCTACCAGACCTTTCTACAGGATCACTGCTTCAGGAAGAGCACCTCATCTGGACTGCTTCCACCACCCTGCTCACATTATATTCTGACACTGTCAGTGGTCTTTGTATTATTGCATTTATTTTAATTTTTTTAATTATTTTTTTTACATTTCTTCTTATTAAATTGTATTTCTGACTTGGAGCCTCTCGCTCGTTTTGCTTTCAAACCATGACACCTCCTGTGTGCAGGGACACGAGGCAATGGCAGAGACAAAAACCCATTTCAGGTGGGTTCCCAGACACAGTGGGCAGGCAGGGCATGGTGCAGGTGCCTGGCAGCACTGGCAGCCCCAGGCACACCCCAAAAGCTGCCAGTCAGTCTCTATGGGTTCATCAGAGGCAGCAGGACAGGCCAAGCCAAGAAAGAGCAACTTCCTCTCCATGCCTTTGGAATTAAGGCTCTGCAGTGATGACAGAACAGGGCAAAAATGACTGGGTGCCACTGCCAGTAAGGCAAGCTCACATTCCAGGTAGGCCACACTTTTAAACACAACAAATATAAATGGATTAAAACATTATTTTTGGAGTAGATTGCTGGCAGCAAGGAGTGAACACAAGATCTGAGCTAAATTACCCAGATCTGTTAACTCAAACACTGCAGCACACTCACAGCTCAATGTGGCTGGGCACCAGAGGGAGAAAGAACTACCAGATCTTCATGAGTTACTATCTGTAAACAATAAACTGTGAGAAGCTGGCATCCAATAATTTATACCCTAAGCCCCATGGTTACAAACTAGAAGGCAGTCTGGAATGCAGTCATTCTCCATTCCAGATCAATCTATGAAATCTGGACTCTGTATCACCCAGAAAGCAAAATGCTGCCTTTTCTGGTAACAATAACTCCTTCTTGAATTTCAAACTATAATGGGGGAAAAAATCCTATTTGTATGCTATTTCACCTAGAAAAACATTTCAGCTTTGTCTGGAAGGCGTGAAGGAAACAGCTTCTTTGGAACAGCCCTAATTAGAGACTGAATCAAAATCTGGTTTCATCACTTAATGACCCTGGGGAAGGTCTCTGATTCCTGTATCATTTTGAAAAGTGCTGTTATATTGTTTTCAGAGAACCATCCAACACATGCTGCACAAACAACTCAGATGACAGGGTGTTCTCATGACAGAGAGTTTGAGATGATAGAGCATCTTGGAGCACACAAGGATATTCCAAACTGTTGCCATATGGTTCTTTCCCAAAAGCAAGAAAAGAAAGCAAGAGTTTCTCCCTAAGACAGATCCTGCTGTAAGTGGGTTACAGTCCCAGCCAAGCACTTCTACAAACCTGCTTCAAAATGAACTAAATCTTAAGTGAAAGTAATTGGATTGTGTCCATCCAGCTCTTGTGCACATTTAAAAATACTAAAGTTAGAATGACTGCAAGGGGCACTTGGACTCCCTGACAGAGGCTTTTCATCAGAGCATCAAGAGAGAATAACAGAATAATAACTATGCCAATGTTCCTTCCTACACTATTATTATTATTATTATTATTATTAGTGTCTGAGACTGTGTTCTAGTGGGTTCTATTATTTCTTCTTCTCATAAACATCACAAATGTTTACATTTACAAATTTTAAAGTTAATTTTTAAAAGTCATCACATTCTACTCCCTAATTTAAAATACTGTGTAGGTGACTGGGACTGAAAGTTTGAAGCTTTGCTCTTTTTGTAAAAAGTCTACTGGTCTTTTCTCTTTTTGGGAGTCATAGNNTTTCTCTTTTTGGGAGTCATAGAGTGCCTGCAATTTGCACTGGATTGATTTGATATTGACAAATGCTGAATTATGAAACCCTATAGGTAAAAAGAGGTTCAAATCAATGTAATTTAGTAGCTACTACAAGTGCCAGTATGAAGATTCTCATTTTGGCAATCATACAGCAAAATAATCAATATTTAATACTATTACTAAAAAAATACTGGCAAGTTATATCTTTCAGCCATTTTATTCATTCAAGTAATTCCCATATTTATTTCTGATAGGAGAGAAAAAAATCTATTTAATTTCAAATACTCCTTTGAAAAAAAACTAATTGCAGAACAATATAGGGCAACATTTCTGATATTTTCTCCCAAAAAGAAGAAATTAATATCTTAGCTACACCACAGGGTTAAATAATTTGCATCAGAATAAAAAAATGCCTCATTTTTAGTAGTAAGGGCATGATCATTAATCTGCATAAATATGTAGAAGCTATGTTACATATGCCTGCACAGCACTTGTTGTGAGAGGAAAAAAAAACCCACAAAACTTTATATTGCAGTGATGTGGGTTATTAATTTTTGAGGGCAACCACCTCCCTCTACTAAACCCCAAACTCTCCCTTTTTCTCCCTGTCCCTTCAGTTCATCCAGCACGTGATGTCTTTCATGTAAATCTTAATAGATTTATTGACAGAAATGTTTTGGGCTATTGGTGAACTCTGTTATTTGCAGTGGGAGACCATTTATTACCTTGCAGGTGCTTCAGGGGAGCTCCATTGTTTGGTGCGAAAGGAGAGCAAATGGAAAGTGTGGTGTTCATTAAAATGGATCACACAGCCACGAATAAACCTCTCCCTCATTCATGTGGATACTGATTTTTTCCATTTCTGCTACACTGAGCTTATCACAAGAGAGTGCACCAGAAGCTGCATCTATGATATTCAGATTCCTTACCAGAGCTGATGAAATGTCCCCTTAATTGTGTTTGCTTTTTGCTTCCAAGTGACAAGAATAAAATGTATTGTCTGCACTCACTGCTTCTAAACACTGAAAGCTGTTCACAAAGAACAATTAATTTTTTCTCCTTTCTTGCCCCAAAAAGATATATTAGCTGTCTTTCCTTTAAAAGAAATTTAAATTGAATTTAATAGAAATTTTGTATTAAGTTTTATTTTATTTACTTTTCCTACTAAAATCCACAAAACCCTAACTATTGATTCTTTTCTGTTTTGAAATAAAATTGTATAAGCCTTTTTCTTTGGTTTTAAAAAACCACTCCAAGTAGGGACTTTGGATGAAGATTTAGTAATTCACTAACTCATTGCTAAATACTAGATTTGTTTTAGTATTTGTCTGCATAAATGTTAAGAGACATCTCAGATTCTATTTGTGAAAAGTCACAAAGTTTCCAAAGTATTTCAGCCCAGGCTGCAGCTTAATGCTGAGGTTACTCCATCAAATCAGCCAAGTAAGAGAGTAACAGCCCCAACAAAGCAAAAACACTGGATGCTCACAGAGAAGGCTCAAGTCTAGAAAAAAAGGAAAAATATGAGACTAAAAGCTGGGATTTTCCACAGAAGAGAGGCAGATCCTGTGAGAGAGATGTACAAAACTGGTGGTGATCAGTGAAGGTTCTGCAGCTCCAGATTGGACATCACACACCCAGCCTGGAATGCCTGCAGACCTCCCAGAGATGCGGCCAGGACTGAATGCATGCCTTCCCTCATCTCCTGTCCTGCCACAGGAGCAGCACAGCACAGCACCACTCAAAACAGGCTGAGACAAACCATCTGCCCAGCCCTGAACTTGATATCAGCTAATTCTCCCTGCAGAAAACCTTGCCTGAAGAGTTTTCAGTAATGCTACAGAACTCCAGTGGCAGCCAAGTGAGAAATCCTTCCTACAATGCTGCCTCTCCTGAAAGCCCCAGGTAAACACAGCCCTAAACTCTGGACAATAAGGCAAGCATCTGGAATTTGGTGTCTGAATTGCCTGGTTGGCTGATTTGCTTAATATTAACACAAACCTAAAGGAAACCTTGACTTCAGGGCTTTCCAACAAAGGCTGCAAGGTTTCTGATGACTGGGCTGCCAACCACAGGGACAGGAGCTCCACAAGAACTTCAGTACAAACACAGGAGAACCAATACCAGCTTCCATCCCTTGGGCTTCAGGGCTTATTTAAAAAACAAAACCAACACACCCACACTCACAAAAATAAACAAACAAACCACAAAAACACAACAGTGTTTGGATCTGCTCATTTGTATCAGCCAGAATAAATGGCAAACCCAAAAGATGACAAGGAGCAGTGACTCCCTCATTACTTCATCTCTTGACTAGACAGACCCAAGATCATCCTCTCTTGCACAATTTCTTGTGATCATTGGGACTGAATTTAGCAAACAAGACTTTATATTTGCTGGGCTAGTCAGTTAAGACTAGGGATGAGATCATGGCAGACAGAAGGGATAGAAAGGAAAAGCTTTTTTCTTCCAGTTTTGATACAGCTGCTAGACCATCTTAAGCTCTGTCATGTAACTTCATCACCCTCAAATTATATAAAACCCAGAAACACTTCAGTGTTTTTCCAGTGCTTCCAGCCACTTTCTCAAATGCTTTTTTGCTGCTGAAAGGCTTTTCATCTCTGAAAAGAGCTGGTGAAAGAGAAGAAATGCAGGTGTCCAGCTAGATATGCATAATAAGCAAGTGAGTTAGAGGTAAAATTTGCACCCAGATTTTGCATAGGAACAAGCTCTACGTGATTGATCCTGGTGGGAGTAGAGCTTCTACTTTCAATTCAAATCATGGCCTATGTGAAGGAGGTTATTTTCAAATACATTTGTTAGTTTGTCTTTAGTTCAGGTTTGATGAATATTCTTGTAAATAGTCACAGATGGTACAAACTACCAGTTCCATTTATGCTCCTGCTGGACACTTCAGAAATGGATGCAAACCACTACAACAAAAACCAAACAAGTCAAAAAACACCAAACCCCTAAAATCCAACCCAACCAAAACAAACAACAGGAAACCAAACACCCCCAGCCCCAACCCCTGCCTTTGGTTTTCCTTAAGAAATTATCCTAAAACAGACACTGACTGTGAGAGACCAGCTGAGTCTCACCAAGGGAATAAAAGATGACATTGCACTCTGAGGAGGGATGCCAGTAGTTGCCTGTAATAACCTTCTAATTAGTTTAACATCTGCTAAAATGAGTCAAGTCCTGTATCTGCCACCTGTGTGAGAACACAGCACAGCACCCAGCTCAGCACCAGGGTGACATGAACACCAGGACTGGCAGCTGAAAGCAAGTGCTGAGAGCACTTCTCCCCCAAGAGAGAAGTTTGCATCTTGCTCCAGAGCAGGAGTCTGCTGAGCTCAGCTGTACCACCCCACCCAGCAGAGCTCAAGAGAAGGAGGTCACAGCCCCAGCAGTAATTCCTGATCATGGTTCTCTGTGGACTGACCAAGTCCCACCTTTTAAATCATGGCACTGAGAGCAACAGAGCTTATCATATTCATATTAATGGCATATTTAATGCTCTTTCCTACTGAACAAGTGCCTCTAAACTCACCACCCTTTTTGCCATTTATCTGCCTGACTCTCTCTCTTCACTCTCTCTCAGTGAACAGCAAATTAAAAGTTGCATCATCAAGGCACCAAGATAGCAGAAGCTCCCCCACAGGCACACTGTCACTAAACTGCTGAAAGAAGTGCCATGAGAAAAGTTTCAGACTCCCACCTAAGCAGGTCATAAGGAAGAGCCCAAAGGAGCAGTCACTCCTCAGTCTCAGGCTGATCTCACTGCTATCTTGTTGACAAAGCAGAACAAATGGCTCAAAGTAGATCTGCTCAAAGTAGATCCCTGAGGGAGTGGGTAAATTCCCAATTCTCATACCTGGCAGCTGCTATTTCACCAAAGGGTATGTTGCCATCTAGCAAAGGTTAGAATCATTCTCAGAATACTCAGTTCTTGGTCATCTGCAAAAGACAGATTAATACTGAGCACATGCTATACATATTCAATAAAAGAATATTCCAACATGAATATTTGCATATTCAGGAAGAAGGCTAGAGTAGAAATTTTCACACTCTTCTCCCTTAAAAACACATTTTCCAGAGTCCCCTTTGCTACAAGTTCATGTGATTCAGAGAAAAGAGCAATCCCTGACCCCAACTCTGTGGATGGCCTGGATGTCACAGAGCATCACAGCACCAAATCCAGACCAACGTGCCAAGTCAAAATGGACATCCTTCAAAGTGGAACCATATAAAAAGCTCAGTGCCATCACTGGAAAGGACTACAATATAAAGCCAGAGGTGCAGATATCACCTCCTGTTCTCAAACAGAGCAGAGGCACCCAACCCCTCAGCAGCAGACCGTGAACAAGCTGGTATTGCACAACATACAGTGAGATACAACAAGGATTAAACTACACACTGCTACTGAAAAGTCTGGGACGTTTTTTTAAATTACAAAATGTGACTGTTCATCCAGGAAGTCTTAAGTTTTGCATTTTCAAGTGTCAATTCAGATTTTATGTTCTGTCATAAATCTCAGCCATTTGATCAGCTACATGGCCTCATGCACAGATTTTAAAACACATTTTTATGCAAGTGTCCAGCACACAGACTCCAGCTAGCCTGAAAGACAGGAGTTAACTAACAATTATAATGAGGTCAGGAAGGTTTTATCATTCTTACAGCTACTCCTCTTTTGATTGAAACTATTAATGGAATTATAAAAAATTAAAATTTAAGCATTCTGATCACCGGTTGCTGCAGTCATCCTAGTGACAGCTTAATATTCATCTATCATCCTTCACAGGTTGCACAAAATTCAGCAGGTAACAGCAGATAGAGATCTAGAAATCTCAGAAAGTAAAGTGTTTTAACAGCTTCAAGCTATTTCTACATTGCCATGCTGTATGAAGGTGTTGCTGATAAAAAGAATCAGTCTTTCATCTAATATGAAGTTATAAAACTGAATTGAATATAAAAATGAAAGTTTTAGTATCTGTCAGTTAAGTATTAGCCTGAGTTAGTCTCAGAAGAAGATTAAAGTTTAATGGACTGTTTTGATCATGCAGATGTAATGTGAGCTCAACTGATGCTTGCTTTGCTATAGGATTTTTTTACATTATTTTTTTAGCCTATCCTGGGGATTTGTTGTCCTGATAGGAATTGCTCACGGAGGAAACCACGTTCCAGGTCTCGGCTGTAAGGCTGCATGGGTCCTACAGAATCTAGGAACAATGTTACACATTTCTGAACACAATTAATGGCACTTGAGAAGCTTGTTCACAGGCTGACAGAGAAATAATCAAGATTGAGCCTTTTTTCCAAATCAGAAGAAAGCATGCTTTAAAATCAATGGCAGCCAAGAAAGTGATGACTAATCCTCCTCAGTCTCAGTTCAGTTGTAATTATTTTGTAGTACAACTATTTGATGTAAGCAAAATACTGTAAAGAATTACATAACTGATTAAATATTTCTGTGACATCTCTCATCACAAACTGATAGAATATCAGCAAATAAATAGCAATGCTAGAAAATGAGGAGATAGCAGAGAATAAAAATAGTTTCTTTGCCTCAGTGTTAATCACAGAACTATCCAGCACAGAAGTCTGGTCAATGGATTTTTCTTCATTGAACAAAAGCACANATATATAAATATATATATATATATATATGTGTGTGTGTAACTGTGGAGCATCTGCTGACCAAACTGGTTGATCATCCTCAGTTAACTTAATGTAAAAGAGTTGGTGAAGACATTTAGAGAGGGAACTCACCCCCAGACTGGCCCCCAACTATGCAAAGCTAAGGATGTATTCTGCTTCTTCATCTGTGCTGGATCCTTTGTCATCCCATTTCCAGCACATTCATTATCTGTGTGAGTTGGCTGCTATCATTACAGCCATGCTTTCAATTTACTCAAGACAAACTTCCAGAGAAACAAATGTCTGAGTGAGATAAAACTGCTCAGTGCAGTGTATGGGAAAGTAGGTAGCCAGAAGATTAATTACAGATTTTTAAAATAGACTAGGAAAAGGAAGAATGAAATGCAGGAATAAACTTTCAACGATCTGGTAAAGAAAACACTGTTACAGAACTTCTGTGTGTTCCATATTCATCAGTTATCTGGGAAGTGGAACAAACATCAAGATGCCAATGGCAGATAAACATAAACATAAGTCCTACTTAAACAGTAATAAGCACATAAACCGTCAAGAGGAACACAGGAAAATGAACAGTGAAAGCAACCACTTGGTGAAAACCCATGCTGACAAACTTGGATCATGCACAGAAAAACAGTGAATGTAGACCAATTCAGATAATTTCCTACAACTTGGAATCATTCTGAAAAGTGCTGCAGCATGACCAACACAAAAAACAAAATAAGACTGGTAAATACTTCTCACTCCTCAAAACTCCACTGGCTGGAGAAATCAGTATTTCCAAAGGATTTTACAGCAGATATTATGTCAAACAAAACAAATTGTTGTCCCCGTGAGGGCTTTAAGATACCAGACTGCTCCATGTGCCCCTTGACACTGTATCAGCAGCAGACTGATGTGAAGGGTGGCCCTGAACACTGGGTTTCTAAAAGTGTGCACAGACAGGTTTTTACAGAATCAGAACCCTGGAGGTGACAGGAGAAACGGATCAACCCACACCCAGCCAGAGGGATTTTGGCAATACATGTTCCCTGCAGAACATGCTAAATGTCATAATCTTAATACCATTTGAAACTATTCTACCAGTAAAATTACGGGTTTTCTTCAACTGAAGTTAACAAAAGTTCATGGAAAAGTAGCCTGAAAGAAAAAAGACATTTCAAGATTAATAAGGCGGCTAAGCACCTTTAAAAGACTCCTGAATACATTAATGAGAGATCCTGAAATGCAATACCAATGTTTTTATTTCCATGAAACAGAGCATTAGAGCAAAGGGCGATACTCACAAAAGATCTTCTATAGGTGGGATAGGTCTACTGCATAATTTATACACCAAGGGCATTTTTTTGAGTAATTCCAGGTTTATGTGCCTTTACAATGTCTTTGCACATAAAAATTATATACAAGCCATCTTCATACTTATAAACAAGGCATTTATGGCAAAACCAGAAAACCTTCTTGGAAGGGTTACTCTATTTCAACATATTAAATATAGTGAGAAGGTTATCTAATTTGTTCTCTTTCTTTCCAAACATAGCTGCTTTGGCTGAGCCCTAGACAAACAAATATATTTCTGAAGCAGGTAATTTTTAAAAGGGTCAAATATCAATGATATATTAAAAATTTATTCCATTTTTCGAGAGGAAGAAAAAACAGCTAAGTGGCTTGTTCATCAGCAGCACAGGGGGAAAAAAAATAGGTAAAGATGCAAGAAAAGAGAATAGCAAAAAATCCTTCATTTAGCAATACGGTCTCCTGGTTTATGTATCATTTTCCTGTTATTAACCTCAAATTTGGATGTACAGGGGCAGATTCCAATGCACACCTTTAGCAAGCCACACAAAATGTTAACCTGCTCCTTTCCAGAGCCCTGGGCAGCAGCAGTGTCTCAGTGGCAGGCTGCTGTGGGGTCCTGGCTGCAGTCACTGCCCCTCCCAAACTCGGTTATTGCAGCACGACTCTGCCAAAAGAGATCAACACCATGGGGACCTCAGTGCACCATCAAAAGTCAATAAAGAAATCAATCTGATGGAAATCCAACCTGATTAAATGGCAATGATTAATGATAATGAAGATCTTGCTTATTCATCCAAAAGTTCATGTATTTGGGTTGAACTTTGGGTATGACTAAGATCTCAAAAAAGACCTTGGAAAAAACTTGATTTTTAAGACACTGCACAATAAGACACGTTTTGAACTAGTTCAGACATGGCAAACTTCATCAGAGAAAACACTGTTGTTATCCAATTCTGGTATGCTGCTCTTACCAAGCAGTCTGAAATCATAATTGCTTATCAGTGAATGAGAAGAAAACATCACTGGTAATTTATTGACATTTGAGACAACATGTCTGTTCTTATTAACAGTAAAAAATATCACTGACATCTTAATACCATTAATGATTTCAACTAATGCTTAAAACAGGAGCTCTCTACCAACTCCTACACAGCTTTTTCTGAGGGTGCTGAAAATTCACGGTAAACAATTCCAGTTCCAACGAATCTGCTGTGACAAACCCAGACTCAGCAAGGGACAGTTAACTTTCCTGACACCCCAGTGAGTTTCCCCTTGTATAGAGCAGTACCCAACACACCTCATTGACAACAAAAGTGCTGCAAGTTCCACAGTGGGACCGTTTGGTCTCTGAAATTCAAGGTCATAAGAGAGCAGTTCTACTACTGCAAATCCCCCCAGGCTGCTTCCAGGGCATCCCACACTACCCAGGACGATTGAAGACAGAAAATCTTACTCTGTTAAATGCAGCCCTTTCCATCCCATGTGTCTGCTGACAATTATTTATTGAGTACTCCATTAACAGTCTTCCAGAGCCATGTATGCCACTATGTAATATCAGAAGTAGCAGAAAGGTTCAGGCCCCCACTGATGAAATATAATGCATCATAAAATCTCAGAAGAAAGATTTTTGAAGTGGGTGCAAAAGTACCACAGAACCCTGTCCCTTTTCAACTACTTGAAGAAAATATTTCATCTCTAGTGACAGAGATGAAAAATATATCCAGCATTGCCCAAAGCAAATTACACACAGACATACAAGTTAATTTGTAAGTAATCTGGTTTTGCAAAAGATTAAATTGTTTCAAAATTACCAAAATGAGTCACTGTAATGTTCTTAAATAAGATTGTTTTTATTCCCTTCTCCAGACTATCTTTTTAAAAACATCATCTTGTCTTCTGGTGGCCCAGAAAAAGAAACAGAACAGGAAGGAGACTGCAAATTCTTTCCCATTCACCCGTATTAGATACTGATCTCAGATACAGTAATTAAGCATCTTTAATATTATTCCTGTATTTTAAATCTCAGCAAACATGCCAGTGATTTCTGAGACAGCATCCCAGGACTGCACACTGGAGTTGGATTCAGCTGTGTAATATTTCTTGCTGTCCTTTACCAATGCCAATAGAATAGGAACATTCTGTAGGACAAGGATGGAATGACTTGGCCTCTATTTCTGCCCAAGGTGTACCATAGATCAAAGCGGTCCTGGATGGATTGTCCATTCCAACAGGAGTGTTAAACATATCCCAAATCTGGCATTTCTTGTCCATACTTCATGACATTTCAAGACTGCCATTTTACTGACTCTACAATCTCTTGGGGTTTTTTGTGGTTTGGGTTTTTTCTGGGGGGTGGGGGGAAGCATTTTTTTGTTTTCATACATTAATTATAGAAGTATGGTGGAACTGCTGATACATCTACACCAAAGCAATCTCACATGCTTGGATTTTTAATTTGACCACTGTTCATATCCACAGTTTTGAAAATTTCCAAGGAGAAGCCTGTTTATAACGCTGGAGTCAAAATAAGGCATTAAATAACATATGCCCAGATAAGTATGTTATAGAATGAGAAATCAAAGTCATAGATGATGGTACTGTTTTGACAAGCATACGAAAATAACATTAAATTTTCTTATTCTTATAAAATGTATAGGAATATTGTGATTAGCTTAATGGAAACAAGTTCTGACAGAGTTTGGTTAAAAAAAGATATGATTTAAACTCTAGGGAAAATTAATTTCTCTATAGTATTTTAGCATAGGGATTCTCTGGAAACATGCAAATTCAAATGAGGAAAATTTAACCAATAATAGTAATCCTGCTATTTTTATAATTCTTACTTTAACTGTACTCAGACATCTACAGGTGGACACCACAGAACTTTAAAAAAAAAAAAAAAAGGAAAAAAGAAATTATTCTCATAAAATTTTTTTGCCTTGCAAATCTAAGAAACCTTTTTCCTTGGACAGACTCCAAATGCTGTTCCAGTTGTGCATCACTGAAATTAATAGTGATGTGAAAGCAGTTGTGAATTTTATTACGAGAATGTGCTGATGTATTGTCTAGGGGCAGCAATCAAGCACTGGCAAGTATTTCCATGTCCTAATTCCTGCTAACAAGAATTCAGAGAGTTTGAAACTAATACCTGGGTAGAATATAAAGTTTGATATCATGCACTTATTTGACCTGGAATCCAAGAGCACAGGACACAGCCCTAAATCCTCAGATGCACAACTGGTCTCTCCAATCAGAGTCCAGTGAAGTTATTTCTGTGCACTTGAGTTTTACCTTGAAGAGAATCCTGCTGACATTAAAGTTCCTTTGAACAATTTCACATACTGCTTTGATTTGGAAAACTCATTTTGCTGTCATTTCATCTATTACCCCAAAACATTTTTGGGACTTAAGTCCTTTTGCAAAGACCAAGAAGCTGGAAAAAGGATTTCTTATCTGGCCACAGCCACACAGAGGCCTGCCATGCCAGGTGGCTTTTATAGGGCATATATATTCCTCATGCCTCTGCCATAACATTTCTCTTTCCTGACATCCACCTCCTCCTTCCCCATTATTACAATATCACTCGGCAGGGAACAAGGGAAGAGAAATAAGGACTACTGTCCTCTTTAAATTCACTGCATGTTACTTAGTAAATGAAGCATAAATACACCCTTCACACATGAACTTTTGAGGATTCCTCATGCTCCTCTGCAGATTCCAATACCATCTGTAAGAATCTGCCTGGTGCTGGGCAAGAGTCAGGAGAGAGTGTGGGACACACCACAGAGCTGCTGCACAAACCAGAGCTGTGCAGCGTGAGACAGAAGCAGGACAGCTTCCGTGGGGCAGCACACAGTAACCAATATTTATTTTGTTTGCTTTGGATCATTAGCAGAGAAGTCAACATCTCCCACACATACCAGCTGTCGGGGCCATCCAGAGATGCTTCACTGAGCACACAACCAGAGAGCTTGGAGAGAAAAATGAGCCAGCCCAAGCCTTTTCAGGATGAAATTGTTTCTTGCACAGACCCTCCTTATGGCTTCTGCAGTTTAGTTTTAAAAGCCCCTGAGAATAACAAACTACCTGATATTCAGCTTACATTTCCCTTTTTCTTAATTTCCTCTTGATACTCCTAATTATTTTACCATGTACCACACTAATTGGTGTTCACACATGGCCAACTCAGCTACAGCTGGTCAAATTTACTGCGTCACACACCTAGCACCATTTCAGATTCCTTAAAATTCCACCTGTGTCTGTTAAGCATTGCCTGTAAGCAGGAAAATACAACTGCATTATTTTCACACTTTCCTGGGTTCCTTTATTCCCAGAGTTTGTTCTGAAGAAAAGGCAGCCTGTCAACTTGCATTTACCTGGTTCCACCTCTTCCTCCCATGTCAATTAACTCGAACTACCAGAGATGTGTTTAGACACTGTCACAAGAGAAAATCCCAAAGGGTGGAGAGAAATCTTCTACTCACATCCCAAAGTACCACCAGGCATCCAGGATGAATCTACCAGCAGTTTTGTGACACCAGTATCAGATAATAACAGTGCATTTCATCAGGAAAAGAGCAGTTTTAAAATATACAACAAATATATCTTGATAAAATGTTTTAGTAGATCCAAATTCCATTTTTTTTTCCAAGAGGTTTGTTAGCCTTTGTGTTGGTCCATTCATATTTTCAAGGCCCAGCCCACCCCTATCTGTATTTATGTGCAGTTCAGACAGCTTTCAACACAGTGTTGGGTTTTTCATATCTGTATAAAGAAAAAAAAAAAAAAAGGCAATTTTAGTTTTAAAATGCAATCTTTCCTTTGTGTAGAACTGGCAACAGTGTGGGTGTAAAGCTAAAAGGATCAGACCACATAAACTTAATAATGTGGTGCAAAGCAAGAACATTTAATTGATTTAGAGTGGAGCTCAATATATAATCACAGTGCTATGAGTGAAGCTGTAAGGCAGCCCATTAGTTCTTGGTGGGCTTTCTCAAGAGCTTCATTCACAAGCCTATTAATTAGCTGGGGTCCTTCAGTGTCCACCATTCGGATTTAAATCACTTGTTTCCCATTAGTGTGTTCTATGCACTGTAGGCCCATAAAATCAGACATTAATACTTCCATCAGAAGGGCTTCTGCAAGTCAGCTTTAATTATTACAGGTAAAACCTTCCTAATCCTTGCAAACAAAAGTGATTAAAATACAGTGAAGTAAATATTCAAGGATAGTATGCTGGAGTATGTCATTATCAAATGCCATGAAGTTTATTCCACTTAATAGGAAAAATCAATATATTTTTTTAAATGCCAGAAACTGACATGGTTTTTCAAGGAAATTCAGATAGTAATTAGATAAATTTAAGAGCTTTTCAAGTTATTTAAATGTTGCATTTTTTCATCATATCTTGTCTAGACTTTGCATCAAGTTCACATGAAAAAATAAACCAGACCATAGGGCTAAAATTGACTGCAACATTTGCTGGGTCACATGCACAGAGTAATGATATAAAATTATATTCAATGATTTTTAATATTTAGTTATTCATTCAAAGTGAATGCTTCCATATAAAATGAATTATTGCATTATTTAATGTCATGCTCCTCACTTACATTTGAGCACAGCTTTGGTTTCATTGTAAACTAAGACCTAAAGTTGCTACTTAAATGAAACAGGTTTTTTAATAACTTAACTGAAGACTGGATTTCAGTTGCAGTGAAAACAACATTTTGTTGGTTCAGCACTGGGATAAAGTCAGAAAACCTTAGAGATGAAAGGGAGAAAAATGCTTATTGCAATACCTCTGAATTGGAGAGTGTTTTGCACTAAAAGACACTGCTGGGTAGCATTCAGGAAATACTAACAATAGATAAATTGAAAGAGATAAAAATCTATATCCTGCAATGAATTTGAATGCAGAATTCCATAGATGCCAACAGAAAACTATCAGGGTGTGCCAGGCTTGGGGCCAGAGGCAGAATTCTCAAAGATACTTTGAAGATGACACCAGACTTTGAGGACCCAAAATTGAAACACTTCACAGTGACTACCCTGAAACATTCAGTTCCATCTTGGAAACCATGTATAATAAAGCTCTGTAAATTAATGTACAGAATTACCTTAATCTTTTCTCCCCCTTAAAGTCAATGAAAAGCAGTTGAGAAAAGCCCCATGGTTTCATTATTGGCACAGCATTATTAAGCAAAACACCCAGTAGATGCAGTAAATAAAAATCCCATATTGGCAGCTGACAAACCCCCCCTTACACTCTATTCTGGTACCACAGCTTTGCCCAGATATACATTTTGCTGTGTTCTTTCATCTGCGATTGCAGCGGCTGTTCACTAAAGCTTTGAGAATCTCTGCAAGTGTCAGGAATCAGAAATTATTGCCTGGGGTGTCCTGTCTGGACTGAGAATGAAGGGCAGCCCCACCCTTCCCTGTGCACATCCCACAGCACAGTCTGCATTTCCCCATTCCAGTGCCTGCTTTGCTCAGGAACGTTGGAGAACAGCTGAGAACAACACACATCCATTTGCAATGTCTCATTCACTGCCCCTCAGTATAATAACAGTAAGCTCCAGCAACATCCTCACAGGGAAATAACCCTTATAAACCCTCCTGGATGGATTTTGGAGGCTGTTCCTCTCTGCAGTAAAGAGCCAAGGCTACACACCCCATCACTGTTCACAACACAGAAGATCTAGAACAGCAGATGTTCCTTTTGTGACAGCATGAGCTCTGTCTTTGGGCTTTGAAGTAGAAACCACAGACCTTCAATTAATTCACATAATCATTTTGACACTGCTGAAATCTATATGACACTGTTAAGTTATTTCACTTTTCCTGTTCAGGTGAAAGAATCTTGAAGCCTGGAGTAGTTTATATATAATATCACATGCTTTCCATCACCTCCTTCCACCTTCAGCAAAATTATTTACTGTCTCTCACTCTAAAGGTTTATTAATTTGATCAAGGGCAAAGGATAGGTAGTATGTTCCACCAGTTAATAAAGTTTATAAAGCACTAGGGGATCTACTTGGATGAGAATCATCACAGAAATGCAAGATTTAATCAGACCAAAACCCGCTGCTAATGCCAGAGAGATGTAAAACTCATTTAGAAATTAGAAGGGGTGGCTGAGCAAGCAGACAAAATTGAAAAGTTTTATTACGAGACACAGGTGCAAAGACTTTTAACCTAAGCTAAAGTTAGGCTTTTAAGGCTTAAAAAGAAAATACTGTGAAATGCACTTGAGGTGAATAGTTGAAAGGCCACTCAGACATAAAGGATCTGCTGATTGTAAGAATTTACAAATGGGGAGTAGGAGGTTCTGGTAGAGAAAAACTATATTTGAAAAAAATATTTAAATGCTGAAGCTCTATCAACATTACATGCTCTGAATTGTGACAGAAGTGACAGAACTAGAAGGCTTTAAAAGGGCACAGTATAATCCACTGAGGATTCCAAGGACAGCCTGGAAGCTGCTCTGAGCAGGCTCACCAGAGGTGTGGCTGTGTCCAAAGTGGTTCTGGACTCCCAGTAGCACCCACACTCAATAACAGCAGATCCACGTGTGTAACAGCATTCGTTGGCCAATAAACTAGAGATATTCAAAGGGAGCTAAAGAATGGAAACACTCACTGCTGCTCTCCAGGATAACTCCCCTGGTTTTGGTGTTGTGGGGGGTTTTTTTGTAAATAAATGGGGTGGTGTAACAAGTGTTATTACAGTGCCATCTAGTGCAAATGAGGTCTTGGGATGAAGATGGCAGACTGAAACATCTGCATCCAGAGCACCACCACTGCCTGCCCAGAAAGGGAGGAAAGCCTCTCCACTGGGGCCATGGGAGCTCCTTGTTAGGATTTAGGGAATATGGCTTCATTAGAAAAATATTTCCAGTCTTGCCTTTGGCTGAATTGTCACTCTGAAATCAGTGTCACACATTTAAAGTGTCACAATATTAAGTACCTGGATTTTGTCCTGGGCCACTTTTTCTCCATCACTGCTATTTGCTTCTCCCTCTGACACACAAGTGAGAAGAGCTTTGTGCCGACAACCCGAAAATGGTCTGAACATGAACAAAATAGAACTCTGATGTGCTGGAGTGAGAAAAGGCTATGATCAGCTTAACAAGCAATGGTCTGTGAAATACTCACCATTTCAGATGGATGGATACTTGGGCACAGGCCAACTTTGTACCTGTATTCCTCACAGAATAGAGGAAGCCCCTTTCATGACACCCTAAATATTGACAAGGTGGTCAATGCATCAGCTGACAAGCTGAGAAGAGAACAGAAGCAGTGGTTAACTGTGCGTGTTGCTTCTCCTAAATTATTATAAAGTGAACATCTCAGTCTTAACCTATGGAGCTTTTGCAAATTCTTTGAAGAGGACATAGAAATTCCAGCTGCTCACAAATCTACAGAAAGCCTGGTTAGTTACTGTGGATGCTGGTGACCTTAGGTCATCTCAATCAGATCCTCAGGGGAACTCTATGCAGAGAGAGCCACTGCAAGCTGCTGCCTTTATTACAGAACTTTCTATTCCATCTCTTGTAAAGACAGATTTGGGTCCAAAATGAGAATGTCTGTTCATATCTTTGCTATGCAAGTGACAAATACTCATTAAATCTGCAGTAGTTTCCATGTGAACCCTGGAGACAAAAAAAAAAAAAAAACAAGTTCTAAGGCACAGCTGCCATTCCAGCTTCAGAGCAGTTTTATTCACTTAACTTCCTTCAAAATTATAGTCTTGTGTAAGTTTTGTAGGCAATACAGAAAAGCATAAAACTTCCTATAAAAATTATGAGAGAATTGCTTTGTGACACATGAGCTGTCCCTGTTCCTTCCCAGGGAAGAGCACCCAAAAATCCATGAATTGAGCAAGGACAGGAGGTGCAATTCCCCTGAGAGCAGTGGGAACAGCTCCTTGCAGCAGTGCATGGACAAGTTTCACTCTGGCTACACCCACTGCCCCCCTCACTGGTTGATGTCTGACCTCTGCAGCCTGGGAGACACAATCAATCCTGCTCATTTTACACAAATGAGAAAATGCCTCTTGAAATCACAGACCACAAAGGAGGAGCAGCACACTTTCCTCCTCTCCTGCCTACACCTCACAGGCACCAAACACACAAGAGCACTTTCTAAGAGAAGTCAACGATACCATTGCTGCCTTCCTGGGAGCCACAGTGCCTGCAGAAACCATCTTCTGTATTTCTTTACTGTAGTTCCTCATGCAGTGATTCATAAAAATAATGTCTGGGTCCACCATGGCTGTGTCAGATGGTCTCAGTGCCCAAAAGCCAAAACAAAGGAAAAGCTGTGTTGGTTTGGACCTCTCTGATCCTCAGCTGGCCAGAGACTTGTTTTGTGCTCTGGTCAAACTGCACTTGTAGCTATCATTCCTGCATGGAAGAAATCCAACATCTTTGTTCTTCACTAGCTGCTTCCACTTAGATATTCTGTATACAGAAGTCCCACATAAATCCCAACCCCTTTGTTTGGGCCATTTATGGCTCCCTAGAGTCATATTACAATAGCTTTGATTAAAATACAAACCAAGTGAGTAATTGCAGGCTTTTTAATTTTACAGTGTCAGTTTGTCATTGTAATGGATATGTTGGAACATGAAAGTCTCTTAATGAATTAAAGGAAATGCATATTTAGAAGGACTTAAAACTGCCCATGACCAGCAACCTCATATACTCACACAAAAATAAGAGAGGGAGAACAACTTTTCTTGTCAGTGATGCAAACCCCCAATAAAAATGATGAACTGTGTGTCCTCCTGATGGCAACTCTCAAAGTGCCCCGAGGCTTCATCGAATTCCTTTAAGCAGAACTTTTGTGAACTTCTTTTGAACAGGGTCTTCCATCTCTATAGATCCAAAATGCTGAAGGAAAAAAAGGTTATTTTTACAGCAGATTTGAATAGAAAATAAAAAGGAGAGTGCTTAGTTAATATAGCTTATCCCCTCCAATCTGTAACATCTCAAATTAATAAGCCTTACATTTCAGGAATGCTTGTTTCCAGGAAGCAGGTTCTTGTTTTCCCTGCTCTGTGCTGTCCATCACTGAGTGAATTTCACAAAAGACACAGTGAAAAGCACATTGTAGTGAAGGTGCTGGAACATCGCTTTTATTGTGGAGACCTAATGAGTAGATCTAATCATGCTTGGACTCCTCTCTGATAAGCAGAGCAAACCCAAGTATCATTAAGAAAACTGACAAATCTGTCCTGATGCACACACCAAACACGTAGGAAATCCATTCTGACAGCTGCTGTAAATGGTAAAATCCATGGCTGAGTATATTTTGTTACTTAAAGGGCAGCTGAGTACAATTATTGTTATGGACTTACACACATATCACAAAAGTAACATTGGCTGGCAGAGGGCATTTCATAAAGTAGAGACCTGCTCCCATCCCATCCCTTTGAATCTCCCAGTCTGTAAAAATAACAATAGGTAACAGCAGATCCACAGTGTCACTGCTGCAGTCATGCCACAGAGTATTTATGCAGCATTGTCAGGACCACTATTATTCATCACATAACATAGACCAGATTAAACTGAATTTTGGAACAGACCACCTCTTTTTCCTTCCACTTTATGTATGAAAATTACATGCGTGTGCACACAAATACAAAAACTAATTTGAATTTTATCCCTTTAAGGGAAGGCATTTCTGGGCATTAGAAAAGGAACAGAGCTTAAAAATAAAAATAAAATAATAATAATTTTTAAAAGACCAGAAACAAAATGTTTTTCTGCATATATCAGAGCTACCAAGGCAGGAGCAGACCTTTTTTCAAGGCTCATTGCTCCCCTCCCCAGTGTCTCTTGGCATATACACACAACTCGTAAAGATTTCTGGGTTTGGTGGTCTCTGCTTTACATGGCAAAGCAATTTCTGCAGCTGAAAAAACGAAAGATAACAGTAGACTAAGCTGTTTAAGGCAGCTGTGATTCTTGCTTAGACACCCTTGGCAATTTGTCAAGTTGCACTGTCAGAATGACTCAATTTTTTTCCTGATTTTAGCTTAAATCCTCAGACGTGCCAAGCACCTGAAATTCACAATGATTAGAGAGTGGGGAGTATTCAGTGACTTCTCTTGCAGCTCTGAGATCATAAGCTCACTGCACACTCTGAGGATTTTAATAGCTTTTCCCTGGCATTTATGCACTGACCTTTTAGGAAAGCACTTCCCATCTCTGAGAGATGCAGCTCTGCTTGGACCTGGGCAAACACAGGGACAGAGTGATAGAGGGTTTGGGAAAGGGAAATACACATTTATACTCTGCACCTTCTTCCACAGGACTCCTCCCACAGCCACTGAGCACACCCCAAGGTGATGGATTCTGCTGATTTCCACCCACCCCAACCCCATCCTTTGGGACTTGCGGCTCTTTAACAGAGTTAACACCACTCCAGCAAACCCCCAGGTGTGACTGGAATTGTTATTTACCCAGCCAGTCCTGGGTCCTGCCTCACACTCACTACTGCCTTACTCAGGGCAATTGTCCCTAGAAATGTCCCCATCCCACACCTCTTACACCAATTACTGTGAGCAAAAACTGTTCAATGCAGTGCCTGTCGAAATGAGCCTGTGGCAACCACTAATTTCATAACTCTTGCAAAAATATCTCAGTTCCCCAATCACATTTATTTGGCAAACAACTTGTAATATGTAGAGGAAATAAATATATTTTAATAATTTTACCTTCCTTCACTTGAATTTTTTTTTGCTAAAAATCAGCTCTTTTCCCAAAAGCAGTATGTGTTTGATAAGTGTAAAATTGACTCTGCTTCCCTTTTTCAGCAAAGGGATGTGTATTAGGAAATAAAAATGCAAACAATTGTTCCTCCTGCTTGCTATTCATTGCTCAGATACTGAAAGTCTCTTTATGAATAACATGAATTGATGTTCTTGTCAGTAGCAACAATATTTACAGAACAATGTTACATTTAATGTTACATTAAAGATGAAATTGAAAGTAAAGATGTGATTCCAGTAAAAGAGACATCGAAACATGCAGACTATCTCGCCCTTGCAAAGACTGCTCACCTTTTGTCAAGATGTTTTCCTTAGTATTCAGAAACCTTTTGTGTTTGATGTTGACTATTTAAATCCGTTATTACCTGTCAAAGTCTCTGCAAACATTTGTGGTATCAGAAGGAAATAAACAACAAGTTATTACAAAGCATAACAAAAACCTGGGGTATTTCATAAGCTATACAAAGTCCCACCATTCAGTTCAGGATGCTCCTTGTGACGAACACAGAGAAAATGTTCTGAAAGGGAAATAGAGAACTCCTGGAGCTCCTCTGATTCCCTGGAGTTTTCCAGTGCACCCCAGGTGTTGCAGTGTGCATTTTGGGTTTTCTAAAGTTCTGTATGATTTTTATTATTGAATTTCTGTAATGGTTCATTCCTACCCCTTCCCCTAATCCCTGTCATTATCCCCCTCAATAGACCTAGCCCTCTCCATTGTATGTCTCCTCTATAGCCCTGTCCCAGCGTATTGTACCTTCTATTGTATCTTATCTATTGACACACCCTAGTACTTGATGGTTCTGGCAGAGCCAGGTGGTTCAGCCAAAGTTTCAGGTATCCCCACACCCCTTTTAGCCCAAAATGGCCATGTCAATGCCCCCTGTACCTAAGTCACTCCCCCTCATTTCCATCAGTAATGGCCCTGTTCATAAGGGCAAGTAAGAGCCCAAATTGGAACTCACACTCTCACACTCACACTCACACTCACGAATAAGGACCTTCTTTACCACCAAGTGTGAGTCCGCTCCTTCTTCCAAGATATGTCACGTCTCAATCTGAAATCTGGACCCAAAGGAATAACTCGTTTATATGGTATCTGAAGAGCAGAGCTAGCCAGAGACACAAGCTCAGAAGAACCATACCCAGGAGCTCCTGCAGCCCCCAGCACAGCAGCCTTGTGCCCAACACTGCCCATAAAACTGCCACAGGGCTGATCACAGAGAAAACTGCAAAGGCCCCTCCAAGACCACTGAGCACAAGAGGAAATTCCATCTGAAGAATTTATCTCCACAATTTTTAAGGTGGGAAAACTATGGTGTCAATTCCTTCCAAATATTCTGTTTTAAAAAGTAGTTCCTTAACTCATGAAAGGAGGAGATGCATTGGGCACATGGTGGATAGAAAATGATCACGTTTTGTTATTCACTTGGAGATCAATAAATACACCCCCACAGCCACTGAAAGCTCAATCAAAACTCACAACTCATAAAATCCAAATTAAATTTCTTTTTTTTTTCCATACACAGAAGCATAATGCACAGAAATATATCACAAGAAAATCCAAGAGACAACCGAGATTGGTTTTTAGATTCTCTTTGACCAAGGCAACAGGGGAGAGAATTTCAGAGGCAGACACCTCAGAGCTGTGTGTTTTGTCAGCAGTGCTCTCTCCCCTCTCAAGGAGAAACCAATCCTCTTCCCAAAGGAAGGAGGGAATCAGTTCAGGAGATTGTGGAGCAGCCTTGCAAAAACTCACCATAGAGAGAAAGAAGTGTAAAATAGACTCTTTAACACAAATATTTTGAAATTATGGACTAGCTGACAAAGGCCAATTAACAGAAAAACCCAACAACAATCCCAAACAAACAAAACAAACCCCACAACAACAACAACAACAAAACCCCCAAACCAAACAAAAAGAACAAAACAGGACATCTGAAGAAAGAGGAAAGGTATAGGGAATATTTTACCACACATTTCATCTGGAAACAATGGAAAACTATTTCAAAAGACTGCTGCAAATTTTAAAAATAAATAAATAAATCCCTTATGATGCTGAGTATATGCAGTAGGGACCATGCATGAATTGAGAGAGTTGATGCTATAAACAGGTTTTTCTGTTAGAGGTTCATTCAAAGCAAAGAATTTTGGGGAAAAAAAAAAAAAAAAAAAAGGAAAACTCAGTAGAGGAAAATACTTCTCTCTAGCAGGAGTGAAAATGAAAACACTTTTAATCATATGCCTCTAGAGAGTTTGGTATTAAGCACTACTAGTGACAAAAGGAATAAAACCCCAACAATTTGAACATATTTCCACTTTGATATACATCCATTAACATTCTTATCTCTCAAATTTTATATCTCTCCTTTCTCTTCTCAATGAAATCAGAAAATGGTTTATGAGGAAGAATGGAAGGCTAAAAAAGCAAATCAAATGGAATTGCAGCAGGTAGGTAAAATCAAGCCATGCTTTGAGCCAAGAGAACTTTTTGAATGGATTTACATTATTGTATAACTAAAGAACTGTGCCATGATTTTGGACAAATCTGCTGAGGAGTGTATTCCCAAAGGCAAGCAGAAGATGCATAGTTACCCAGAAAATAAGAAGTAGTCCTAATTTGTTCATGGTAATGAAGTTGTCATCCTACAAAGTGCAAACATTTATATTTTTTGGTGAAAAGAAACTTTTTTTTAAAATTTATTTTAACATGCTTCTAAACTTCAGGCTTTTCTGCTGAGTTTACACAACTGGCATCAGCAGCGTCACATATGACATTGCAGGTCACGGCAATATTCGGTAAAGCAGACTGATGCCTAAGAACTCTCCTTTTTGTTTGAGGCAAAGAATGTAATTTTCTTCTAACTGCACAGTGGATTCACAGAATTCACAGAATGACTACGTTGGAAGACACCTTCAAGATCATAAAGTCCAACCCAGCCCTAACACCTCAACTAGACCATGGCACCGAGTGCCACATCCAGTCTTTTGTAAAACACATCCAGGGATGGTGACTCCACCACCTACCTGGGCAGATAATTCTAGTACTTTATCACTCTTTCATGAAAACCTTTTCCTAATATCCAACCTCTATTTCCTTTGATGCAGTTAAAGATTGTGCCCTTTTTTTCTGTCAGTTGCTGCCTGGAGAAATGAGGCAAAGCCAATAGACACCTACAGTCAATGCAAGAAACAAGTGAGCCACAGCACAAAAATCATTCTACTTTTTATAGTACATCTGAAATAGGCAAACTGCCCTTAACCAAGGGAGTTTTATCCCTTTAACCAGAATGATCAATGCCTGTACAGAGCTGAAAGTTCCATTCCCCTTTGGATGAACCAGTTGATAGAAGTACTCCAGTGGCAATGCCATTTTCTGTTCCCACTGGCACTTGGGACAATGCTCTTGAGGGATTCCCCCTTCCAGTTGCTCCAGGAAGGTGTTGTGTCTCCAAACTAGTCATACCCATCCCTCCCACCAGCCCTGCTCATACATACACACACACACACACAGAGCAGCTTTCACCCTGCACTACGAGTGTGGCTCCTGTTCCCACCTCCCCTTCAATCCCTCCCTTTCTCATCCCTTTCTCCAGCCCCACGGGGATACCTGTGGGACCTGCCCCTTCTCTCCTCCACGTCCTGTTCTTCAGGGCACCCAGCAAAGGGACACTTTGTTTGTGGAACCCTCTCCCTTCCAGAGCTGCTCCCTGGCCCCCCTTTTTCACTGAACTGCAGCAGCAGAGAGAACAGCACAGCCTTCCCTGAAACTCTCCCCAAATCCCCACTGCAGACACATGTATTTGGAAAAGAGGTTCTCCTGTGTAAGGAAATAACTGGACATTGTTCAAAAACCAGTTCTCACTACAACGAACACGAGCACAAATTTAGGGATATATTTCTGTTTTATCAAACCAAATATCTGCTTTCTAAAGCCATGATTCCTCTCCTACCAGGCTGCTGACCAGTATATTTTGTTTCTTTTCACTGAAAATCATGATCATGCTGTGTTTTCATGTGGAGATGAAAACTGGAAAATAGGTGTACAGGTTTGTTCTGTCATCTTGACAATCTGATTTTGCCTTGTGGTGTTTTAATCCACTTTTCATACTTTCAACACTAACAACTTCTGACAAACTTTTCCTCACCCTTGAAGATAACATCCTCATAAATGACCTCACACTTTGTGTCTGAGGCTTGGAACATGAATTTATTTCCTTTTATCACTCTGTGCTAAAAAGAAAGAAAATGAGCCATTATTAAAAAGGGCTTTCTTCTCCTCCCTTTTAATTCTCCTTAGGACTAACAGTTTCTTTTCTTTTTATCTTTTCCTACTGAACCACAGGTAGAGTCCTATTATATCACTTGCTGATGCCTTTAAGCATACTATTTCAGCTCAAATGCATTCCTCAAATCAATGAAAATGAATTAAATTAGTACCTACAGGCAAAATAAATTAAATAAAATGTACAATAGCACAGGTCTTAAATGTTCTTCTCTGTGCAAAAACAGTAATATTCAGTGACTGACATTCAAATAAACAATTTTGTGCCACTAAAATGAATATCTATATCATCATTATTTTTCTTTTTCAAATTTAAGATTTTTTCAGTGTTCAAAGATAAAAAGGTAATATTCTGTTTTCCTACAGAGAAAAGTAAAGTAGAGGACCCTCATTTATGTTTCAAAGAATTATAACACTGACAAAAATACTGGTTTTCTAGGAGCTAAAAGTGAATTTCTTTCTTTACCCACAGAAGAAAACAAAGTCTGTTGAAAAAGCAGCCCACGTTGTTTTCCACCCAAGGTTATGGTATCAATATGGTATTTTTAGGAGCAAGCATTGTACATACACATCGTGCTTGGAGCATGAGTAAGGATTTCAATTTCTGATAGAATTGTCCTCAAGACGCAAGGCTGAGCACATATCCTACATTTAAAATGAGATGGTGAATGTTCAGTAACATTGTCACCTGTGAGTTTCCTAGACGAAATTAGGATTTGTGCCAGCTGTTATTGCTGAGTGTTCAGCACCCCCTCCAACATCCTTGCTTACAGAATCTGACCAGTGTTACAAAGCTTTTCCATCTAAACCGCAACCAAAAAACCCCACCTTGATTCAAAATTAAGATTCACTGTGTTAGAAGTTCCTTAGAAAGATAAATAAACTGTGAAAATGAACATTTTGACAACTACTATTTGCATAACATTAACAATCTAATCTGTGTGGTGGCCATAAATCCAAGAGGAAGGAATTATTTTAGGAAGTAACAGGGCTGCATTAGTGCCATGAATGCATGGACTCCTAGGTCTAGATCAGGCAGGAGTCCCAAGGCATATTTCACACCTCCCTCTCTTTTCTTCCAAATTACCTAAAGTAAAAAGGGTTTAAGAATCTGCTAGAATTAATTTTTCCTTTGAAAAATAAGGACTTTTAGAATACGGGACAAAAAATAATAACAAAAAATTTTCAAACTTGCTTTGCTTTTCTCCTTTCTGCCTAAAGCCTACCCCTGATTATCTTGTTTAGCCCCAGCCACCAAGCACCTCATTACTGTTCATGTATTAACAAGGAACATCTCAGATGAGACACAGACACAAAGTAAACTGCCCAAGCTGCCCTCGAGCCCAAGCATTTCTCAAACTCCAGCCTAATTCCACGACCAACAGCCCATCCCCTGGCTTTGCAATAGCTGAGAACCCAGAGCACATTTCAAAAGCTCATTTTGAGTTTGATTTCAGCCCAGCTGATGCTGCCTCCAAGAGAAATCATCATCTGAGCATGTGGGGAAGGCTGTGGCTGCCAGGCTGAGCTGCTGACAGCCCCCCAGAGCCCCTGACAGCCCAGGCAGAGCTGGCAGCTCCCCTGCCCTGAGCTCATCCCTCGGTGCTGGGAGAAACCAAAACCACCTCCTGGCCAAAGGGACACCTGCTCACAGGCAGGCTCCAGATGAAGCCTCAGCCCTGGAAGTCCTTCCTTTTGAATTGGGAAAGGATGGGGTTTGTGGGCAGCTATTTTTAAATTTTTCCTTTCAAATACCCGTGAAAGCATCTACTAATTTCAGATGATGTCACGCATAGAAAGTGAGTGAGCACACTTTTTTTTTTCCCCTAAGATTTGAAACAGACTAAAAAGAAAAATTATTTCCTCTTATTTTTTAATGAGAATTGCCAGCCCCTCAGCAGGTGGAAGGACACTGCCTGCAGGAGCTTTTTTGTTGGCTAAAAACTTGGTTCATATAATCAGCATGGTAATTAGCAAGCTCTTTGCTATTAAAAGGAACTCATTACTGCTATATTTTGCTGATTGATCCATACTCATGAAGTAATTTAAAAATGTAAAAAGCATTTTGTGAGCCACTTAGAATCTTCAATATGAATATTGAGACAATGCAACTGACAGTTGTCTTTGACTAAACTTCAATCTCTAATTCTTTAGCCCTTCAGGCAAATCCACGGGGAACTGGAAAATGAAAATAATTCCCTAAAGTCATATATTGTTCTCTGCTACTTGTCAGAATCCCCTTGCAAGGGATGGGGCCTTTGTATCAAGTACATGCTCACCTCAGGTTCTGTGACATTTTTTGAGGTGATCTTGCAATCAAAGAGAGAGGCCAAGTGTCTGGAGTCACTGGATTGCCCAGGCTGACTCTGACCCTGCTGCTCTTTGACCTCAGGGCTTGTAGGAGCCTTGCCCTGTCCATGAGGCAAATGGGGAGGTGGCCCTCTGAGAAGTCATTTGAAGGGAAAAATCACCTCCACTCAAAATTAATGATTAGCACAGATCTCACATGGTTGTAGGATGATTTACTTTTGACTTTGGACCCTCTGCCAGGTTTTCTCATGCTTCAAAAGGAACTGATAGATTATCCAACAATTTCTAATATTGAAATGCCAAGAGGAGGGAGAAGAATGAGGGAAAGATGGCAAGAGGGTGGACACATGTCAACTGTTCAAAGAATTTCCCTTATTCAGGGAAATCTCGAGTGAAATTCTGCCTCCAATTAAGTCGACACACAGCTCATTGAACTCAACAGTGCCAGAATTTCATCCTTGACCTACTGCCTTGAACTCCATCCTTTAGTGCTTCTAACAAAACAGCTTGTTCCTTTCCTCCTGACCAGCTCAGGTGCCACTTCATTTCCAAGCTGGCTGTGGCTCTGAGGCTGACACGGCTCTTTCAGGCATAAAAAAAAAAGAATTGCCACGCCAATGCAATCTGCTATTTATAGGCTCCACGACAGCCCCAAATTATTTTACAACCCAAAAGGATATCACTAGTAACTGAGACAGATACGTTTTTGACAGGGATCATAAGTAACTATGGCTGGCCCAATTCTCTTTGCTACTAAAGTAAAAAGCAGACTTCATTGAGAGCTGGCTCTGGCCCTGAAATCACACCGTGTGGTCACCCAGCACCTGCAATAGGAAGGGAAAACAGATTTCAGCTCAGACAGTTGTGAGAGTCAAGATCTGTCTGCCGTGTCCTGGAGGGCAAGGGACAACCCCACCCTGTTTGTGTACTTCTGTGCAAATCTGATGGGAACTTGATATGGAAAAGTGATTTCCACAGCTCATTGGGTGATTTTCATTCCGTGCTCCCACGTGCAGATTTTCCTGCCAGCACTAACACTGCCGATGTGCTGTTCAGAGCAATTCCTTTAAGATAATGAATTTCAATATTTAAAGATCTATTTCCCTTCTCTATTCCTTCCCATTTCCATATTTTGAAGATGAAAGGATTATGCTATTTCAGCCTTTGCTCTTGTGTTTTTGGTGCATTACGTATTTTTAGGCTCTTTTTTCCACACACAAAAATAAGTGCTTATAACATTCATTTTGTTTTAAGAAATTTATTCTTGCTTTCAAGCTGCAGAAACATCTCTTACAAGTATTATTTTTATCTTTCTTAGAGATGGATGATTTATTTTTAATTGCTTCTTTAGGTTAGGATGCTGCTTACCAGCATGCCTACATTTACTGTGTTCATTAATTTAAGCTTTTTTAAAAAGTAATATGTCAAATCACTTTTTTCCTCCTGGAAAGGGAAGTCATGGCAGATAAGAGAGATCAATTGTTAATCAGCATTAACCAAAAGTAAAAAAAAAACCCAAAACCCAACAAACTAAGAAGCATCTTAAAGACTCAAGTACTCTGTAGAATGAGTTTATACCAGGTCATACTTTTCCAGCAGAAGCTTTCCTAGGAAATTAAACCACAGGGATATGGAGGTCTAAATCATCCTATTGGGGTCCTCTGTTTTTATTTCAACACACAAAGCAAAAATCCCACTTGAAAATGTTTAAAAATAAGGAAGAAGGCAAAAAAGAGAAGGAACATAAAAGAGAAGGAACAATCTCCAAGGTTACACAAAGATGAACGTGAAAACAGAGACCACAGCCTGCTCTCCAAATACTGAACTTCAGTTAATCCCCATTCAGCTGTCCCTCCCCTCAGACTTAATAAATTAATATATTCATAGAAGTAGAGGATCCTAAATCCAGCAAATAAATTGATCACCTACAGAATTGCAAGTAAATTCACCCTTTTTAATTTCCTGCCCTTTAATTTAACAAATATAAAAAAAACATGTAAAATCTCTTGAAAAAAAAAATCTCTGCTTCTCAGCCCTGCATATTTATTACATGGAGCACAGGGGAGAGCCCATAAACATCCATGAAGTGATTTACAGCCTGTTCTGCCATGAAGCAGTGTATTGAAAAACAGCCAGGCCAGAACTGCCTTGAAAATGTGAATCAGTGATCCAGTAGATATAAAGTACAAAAATAGCTTTGAACTCTAACTAACATTATTTTTGTCTATTCATTCTCTGCTTGGGAAAGTAAATTTGGACATGATAGTGTAACTACTACACTGGGCTGAAGTTTCTGCGAGAGAAAAAATTCCATATAGAGACAGTTCATCTGTTTCTACAAATAAATAAAAGTTAGTGTAACAAATAAAAAATGCCTTGTGTCAGACACCCAAGAAAAGAGCCCACAAACCACACAGAAACTTTTCTCAATAAACATCTTTCACTTTGAAGAATAGCATCAAACCAAGAAATGCAGCCACTTATAATCCTGGGATATGCTGCTGAGTACAAACACATTTTCATCACTTCCATTTCCTCAAGATCTGCCTCAGATCACATCCCTGGAATTCTAAGATTTTGAAGTTCTCACCATTCAATTACTTCCTGCTTTATTACGCTTTTAAAAATGAAGCAATGAGGGGTTGTTTCTTTGAACCAAGGACAAGGCTGTTATGGAATCAGGGTGATTTTACTGATTTAACAGTGTAATCAGAATATATTGCTTTATTTTCCTTCCAGTCACTTTGGTGCCATAGGCAGTTTTTGTATTTTTCTAAGAAACCTGGTCAGTATAGTCTACAGGATCCCTGGTTTTATTCCAGTTTCTCAGCATATCTTCTGTTCTGCTCAGACTCATTTTCTGCCTGTTTTAACTGTTGATCTCATAACAGGCAAGCCCCTTCCTTAGAAAATGTCACTCATGGACCCTCATTGCTTTATGAACCAACACTGACTTTTTGCCAGCAGCCCTGTTTTTTAAATAACTAATTTATTTATTACTCCAAGCTAAAGTGGCTTTTATTATCAAATGAGTCTGCACTGTGAGCTGAACTGATTTCCTCTTCCATCACAGAGTTCTTATCTCACAGACCTGACCTTGTGGGCAGAAGTCAACGTGTAGCAACACACTGAGTGTCAGAACTGTCCCCAGTGTGGCTGACAAATCCACTCTAAGTGACCACTGGGAGCTGTGTCTTCCTTTGGGGATGCATTCCAGCCTGGCACTGAGGTCAATTTTCCCACACAGACAGACCTGAGGAAGATATTTCAGTGCAGCTTATGTTGTTGTGTGAAAGAACCAAACAGAATCACCCTGTTCATGCTGTTAAAAGCTTCTCTGCTTTAGAGTGTCCCTGGAGTGAAATTCTGAAAATACAAAGCAGTATTTTAAAAGCCCAAGTTTTTTCCTGTACCAAACATCTTTGTTGTGTCTGGCAACAGATTAAGCAAGCTGAGACAGAAGAGAAGACAACTTCTGAGCTCTGACATACTATGTATTTTAAATTTAGATAATAAATAACCTATTGGTCACCTTGCTACACTCAGGGAATTCTTTTCATGTTATTCTTGATAATAAAGAAGGTTGTGTTATTTTTGTAAAGATTTTATATGTGCCCCACTTAAGCTAATGATGGCAAAGAGCTCTGACCTTACATTGCTTCCATTCTGGGCTGTAAACTGCCTGCCAGCGTTCACCTGGTCCTCTGGCACCTCTTTATGTTCTTAATTTTAAGGACAGGCAGCAACGTATTTCTTTAAACATGACACAGAATTTGAGAAGGACACTGTGGAAACGAGGCCCTTTTATAATGCATTTTCTTCTGTCTTTTCAGACTACAGTAAACAAGTGAAAAATTCAAATTCCTTCTCTTCACACAATGCATCTTCACCACAATGCCACAACAGGCTTTGCCACTGTTCAGCATAACTGCAATAACTACAGTGGAAAAAAGAAAGAAAAATGAAGAGCCTGTAGCAGTATTAAAAAAAAAAAAGACTGATATGAATGGAAAGGCAATACCAGGCCTCCTTATTCTGGCTAATACAATTATTTTTTAATGACGATAATTAATAGCTTAATAAGACACACGGAGTTACCACTGACAGCAATGAGGGTTCCTGTAACAGGGGACAAAATTATATACATTCATTTACATAAGCACTGCAAAAATCACCCTTTTTGCACCTTTCTTCTCAGATAATCCCACATCAGCATCATTAAACTAATCTATATCCCTGGCTCAAGGAAAGTAAAAACCCTCTGCAATTAGCCATTTCCTCTGAATGAGCTTTGAAGCATAATCTGCATTTTTATTCACATCGACTTCCTTTGCTAAGCACACAGGGATGTGTGTTTCAATAACTGAAATCAGTGTATTTGCTCTCGATTGCACTGCGCAGTTCAGATTGCTTGTTGACTTAACTGAATAAGCAATTTGCAACAACCAAGATTATCATCTGAGATTGACCCACAGAGACACACTCACTGAACTGTTTGGAAAAGTAAGTTTGGCAAATTGAGAAAAAACATTTACACATTCGGTGACTCAGGAAGAACTTTCTACTTACGTGGGCAGGGGCTTTGTATAATAAAATTACTATTTCCTGTATCTGGGGAAAATCGCATGTGGGAAGTCCCAGTATCCCACTACCTATTTAACACACACATTATACTTTGATCATCCAGCACATATCTAGATCTTCTTTCTTTTCCTGTCACTTCTGATGAAAAATCTGTAATTTGTGGTAGAAACATTTGGTGTGAATATTTAAATGTTCTTGTATTCCATGATACTAAGTTTCATCCTAACTTTAAAAAAGTTTTCTAATTCTTTCCATATTGTATTCTGATTTTTCCCTCAGTAAAGAATGTTTTGTAAGTTTGCCTCAGCAGATTTCATTAGTATATGTCTACTTCTTGCACCAAGGGTCACTAAAAGTATGAAAACATGAAATATAACCAATCTAAAAACTTGGAGTAATTCCACTGGGGAGCCATTAGGAGCAGCCTCAGTAGCATAATTATTCTCATAACTAAGCACAAAAAGAGAGGAAAAGGTTTTTATAAATTCTTTTATTTATTCTTATTTATTCTTTCTATATATAAAAGACAGAAAATAAAGGGGGGGGGAAGCGCAGATGATTTAAAAAAAATCTTTTGCATTATAGGCAAAGAAAAAAAATCTTTTGTGTTATTCCACAAGCTACTGTTGAAGCTGGTGCTTAAAAATAGCCCCAAGATAATTTAGGTGATGATGACAGTGGCAATTAGCTCAGTTCAGGCCCAGGTTAGCCCTTACCACAGCCAGAGCTCAAGCTGCAGTGTGAGGGCAGGCCCAGTTTCTGATCTCAGCAGGGTGTTTTTGAAGTGCTGATGTCCCTGCACACACAGAGCTGAAGCAGAGCCAGGCAGGAACACACACTGCAACTCCTCTATTGGAGAACTGTAGCCCTGGTTTCGTGCCTGAGATGTTTTGGTTTTCTGAAATCCTTTTCCCAGGGAATTTTCTGCAAACAGGAGAGATATTTTTGTAAACTGTAACTATGTTATTCATTCCTTTTCCTAGGAGGGACTTCTTCTTGATGTCCCTCTGGTCTGACCAATGTGATTGAAGAGGTTTGTCTTTGTTTTCACCAATCAAACTGGTCTGTGTAAAACAGTATAAAAGGGAGACACATCCCAAAAATAAAAGAATCATTTTCAGCCTTCTGAAGCTCAGAGTCTGTATCGTTGTAGGGTAAAACAGCATCAGAGAATCAGCTCCTACAATTCTACTGCAGCAGCCAGAGGAGAAAAGGTTCCAGGCAAAGCCTCTGCACAGCAATTGTCAGGGGGAGGAAGGGGAGAAAGTTATGACTTGGGGACACTTTCATTGCATTAGCTCCTAATGGCGTGGCTCTGTATTGCCAACAGCTCCAAGTGTTACAAAAAAAGCTCTTCCTTTGCCATTATCTGCCTTATGCTGGTTTAAAGCTGGTTTGAAGCCAAGGTTCAGCAACCTTGCATCAGGGAAAAGCTTACAGGAGAGCATAACGATGATCAAGATCTGTACTATACACCATAAAATTGAGACAAAGTGATTTCCTTTGTCACTTTTTAAATGTTGCCCTCCTTATTCTGCCACTTCACTGGGGTTTCATAGTGGCATATCTACACATACAGTAGCAGGGGAGATTTTTTTGGCCCTGCATCAAGCAGCAAGCTTAGCTCAGGTGCTGCTATTCCCCTCCCTGGCTCTGCTTTGTAGTCCTAGGAAGATGGTTATTCTGACAAACCAATAATTTATGGTCAGCTGAAACATTACAAATACTCTATTTCTGTAAGCTTTGTGCTTAACTCTGCCACTGTGAGAGATTTGCTATCAATCTCAGAAGAGTGAGTTGTTACAGCATGTACAGCTAAAGCTTTAAACACCACCTGGGGTTTCACCAGCCAAAGGCAGGGCAGTGACACTCAGCAGACTGGGAAGTAATCCCTTCCTAGGCACAGATCTGGGGAGAATTTCTTGTTCCCACCCACACAAACATGGTCAGCTGGGTAGCAGACATAGGATGGGGTTCTTCAAATGCATTAATTGCAAGAAATACTAAGCAAAGCAAAAGAATCCAGGATTCTCCTTTGTTCAGCCTTTCAGATTTTAGTCAAGGAAAGTTTCGTTTCCAACTTCAGGTGTCATAAAAAGCAAATAATATGTAATAATGGAAGCCAGATGAGAGTCAAACACACGTCCTTCAAGAAATGTCAGGGAATTTTCATGAAATTTGAAGAGAGAAAACAAGAGGAAGGGAGAGAATATTCTCCCTCAAACTGACATTTTGATGGTGCTCCAGGCAGCCTCATTTAGGCTTCAGCTACTGCCTTGCTGAGCAGCCTTTGATGCTGCCCCAGGCAGTTCTCATCCAGCCTTTGGCTCCTGCTTGGTCAGACACCTTTTGGTGCCATTTCTGATTTGTGTGAGCAGATCTTATCAATTTCACAATAATGTGTGCATCTCACAATAATGTAAATCTTTGTTGTAATATTAGATCTTAGGCTTGGTCTTTTAATTTAATTTCCTTCAATGGTTTCTTTTTTGTTGTTTGTTTTTTTTATTTCCTTTCTATAACTAACTCAGAAAATCCTATTCTTTCTGCCCAGTGGAATGCTTCACGTGCTTTGATTGATTTTTTTTTTTTTTTTTTTTTTTTTTTTTTTTTCATAAGGGGGAAAATATTTTTNTGCAAGGTGGAGAAATATGCTTTCTTTGTATTTATCTCTTATTTGAGTATTTTACACACAAAATGTTGAGTGCATGTCTGTCAGAAACAGATATCCCATGCCCTTCTGCTCCAGGCAATTTATCTTGGCCTTATCAAGCAGGGCTGTAAGAGATCTAGAATAAGATGGTTGCTGAGGCTGTGAACACCTGCTGCTTACTCCAGCATTAATAGAAAGAGTAGTAAAAAAACTACCAGCAGATCTCTTCTTCCCTCATGATATCTGAACTTAGCTCTTCCTTGACTGAAAAAGACCTGAATTTAGATTAGACTGTAGCACTGGGGTGTCATCATTTCAACTAATTTGAGTAGCAGGAGAGAAATGTTTGACCGATCAAATATTCCTAGTTTTCCTCATTTTTACTGTCCATTTTCATTCCTCACATTTCATATACATTCCTTTAGATCGCACCCTGTGACTTTTCAAAGTGATAGACCAACTTCAAAGAACATTCAAAGAAAGTCCAAGTATTAAAGGGTCTCCATAATTTTAACCTTAAACAAACTGTGCTGCATATACAAATCTGTCTTCAAATTTCTATGACAGCTTCCCCAGTGCCACATGAGACCAAAATCACTGTAATGGACATTAATTCTGCAAAGGAACCACTGCAGACATTTGGAGCTGCTCTCAGAGTAGGGTGCACTTATCTAAACAGTTGATGATCAGTGACTGCTGTACTAACAGTGCTCCACAGATAAAGTTTGGTGGTTTGTTTGTTTGTTTGTTTTCTTGGTTTTTATTTTCTGAACTAATTTATTCAGAGAGAAAAAATAAAATAAAATAAAATTAACAATTCAAATCCTGAAGTCTCAAGTTTAGTAACACTGAGTTTTCAGGGCATAAAAATGATGCAAGATGGCAAAGAACTCAAAGAAAGATAACTTTCTGGTGAGATCAAATTGCCTGGGGTGACCAACATTTTAGCAAAAAGCCATGCAAGTTCTGCAGTTTATCTCTCAGGAAAACAAAACAAGAATGACTTCTACATGGAGAAAGGCACAGCACATGCTCAAAAGCATTACAATACTTTTCATTTATTTTGTAATGCTGCAGCCCTGACATCTTAGAGCTTTTGTATTGATGCAAATGAACTTTTAACTTTAGGAGGACAGGAACATTAAGCAGCATAAATTTACATGAGGCTAATGCTTGTATGAATGCACAAAAACAATCACAGAGGTCTGTCTGGATGGTTTACACAATGCCATGCTGGCATTTTACTTTCATGTTTGGCTGGAAAATGCTCAGTATTGATGCTCAGTAATACAAGCTGAGCAACAGTTCTCAAAGAGACACCTACACACCTGAATTTGCTTAGTCATTTTGCAATTAAAATTATTCTTTTTTGAACTCTGATAACAGAATGTAGTTATGTTTTGCTGTAATATTTTAATGTTTTATTTGTACACTAACTACATTGGAATTTGAATTCAGATTTAAGTCTTTAAAAAATTTACAACCATTCTTTCCCAAATAATCATAGGATTAATATTAAAGAATTGGAAGGGACCTTAAAGATCATCCTCCTCATGGTCAGGGACACCTCCCACTAGACCAGGTTGCTCCAAGATCCTTCCAGCCTGGCCTTGGACATTTCAAGGCTTGAGGCATCCACAGCCTCCCTGAACTTGTTTCAGTGTCTCACCACTCTCACAGTAGGGAATTTCTTCCTAACCTAAATTTCCCCTCTTTCAATTTATACCCATTCCTTGTCCTATAACTACTGTTCCATCACAGCACCTCATTTTGTTGAAAAGCTCCACAAACAAAACCCCCCCAAACCCACAACCAACCAACCCACACCTACTAACAAACCCTTCAATAAATATTAGCCCAAATCCTCACTTTCATGGTGAACCACAAAATACCCCCTTTAGCTCTACTAGCACTTGCCCAGTTGGGATCAGATCTTCCATGAAACCTCACTGTGGTCTCACAAGGAGAAGCTGAAGGGCAGGGCCAGCCCTTTTCACTCTCGTGACTAGTGACAGGACTTGAGGAAACGGCTGGGAGCTGAGTCAGGGGAGGTTTAGGGTAGAAAGCAGGAAAAGGTGGGCAACCCAAAGTGTGGTTGGGCAATGAACAGGCTCCTCAGGGCAGTGGGCACAGCTCCAAGCCTGGATGAGCTCAAGAAGTGTTTGGACAACACCCTCAGGCACATGCTGGGACTCTCAGGGTGTCCTGTGCAAGGCCAAGAGTTGGACTTGATCATCCTGATGGGTCCCTTCCAATTCAGCACATTCTGTGATTCTATGATCATAATTTTATTATGTTAGGTTATGGAAAATATCATGTTTCTGTAGCTCTTTTTCTTCTCAAAGATTATAAAATTTGTGCTTCCAATTTTCTACCCTCTTTATGTGAATACTCTTTATTCCCACCCTTATATTGAGTGATAGCCCCCATAGTTTCTAAAAATTACCTTTGCTCCAGAATATTATTATGGTGTCCTTTAATTAGTGCATCACCAGTAACTACAGTTACCAAGATTACAGTGAACTGAGTTGGGTAAATCATTATCTACTCTGGCTTAGATGTCACAAACGTGCTGGGAAAGAAATAAATTATAGATCAATAGTACTGTGACTGCAATGATCCATCCCACTTAATTAGAACTACCATATTTCAGTACAGTTAACAGTTAAAAAGAAAATGAAAAAGTCAACCCCTTAAATAAATCTTAATAAGGCCGGTCCTTAAACTACCATTCTACAAAGATGGGGGGGTTTTAATGCACAATCATAAAATAATTTAGTAGCAATATCATTAGCAAGAACTGGATTTCAAAATAATAGTTCTTCACACAGCCAGTATGAACCACTAAAGCTTCACAGCCTTGCACGAATGGACTGGGCTGGGTAGCTGGGAAATTATTCTTAGATTTCTAGAGGATGGTTTAGCTTTAATGTCTTCAAACATATCTCTGTGCCAAGTTTATCCTGCATTTTGGGAAATTTTCAGAAGCTTGAACTGGTTAGAAGAGTATGAGTCCATCAGTGTATCCATCTGTACCAAACTAAATCTTACCACTGGAAGATGTAACAAGTCAAGCATAGGACTGCTATTATAAAGTAAAATAAACTTAAGGGGGGAAAAAAATCAAAACTAAAACCACCAAAAAACTCAACAGATATTTATTTATTTGCTCTAGTCATTAGTGGAAGAGTGGTTCTCTCCTTTAGTGTAGAGTGATGTATTTACTGTTCCCTTAGCTTTACAATTAACCCCCAGCCCCAGAACAGCCCCTAGAGTGGATTCAGTTGTTGTCAAACACGCTTTGCATTGTCAAACTGCAACTAAACCAACCCCTCAAACAATTTCTTATGATATGCTGAAATAGTTTTTTCCCAACTTGAAACTCAGGGACAAAACAAACAAACAAACAAACAACAAAAAAAAAAAACCCAAAACAAAACATTAAATAAGTAAGCTAGAGGAAAAGAGGAAGAAAGAAACAAAAATCACGTAGTGCACAACAAATAGATAATAAAGGGCACACAGTATCCTAGAAACTATGCTATTCTCTTCTAAGTATTGTTAATGCAGCTCAAAACCACATCCTAGGAATAGCAAGGGGGGAAAAAATACACATTAAGCCCTCCAAGGTGTTTTGGGGTGACATTGCTGTGTTTTAAAAGGAGCTGTGTCCTGCAGCAGAGGCACAGGAGGACACTCGGTAGCGGGGGATCACCGCAGGGAACCCGGCACAGACACGGACTGCCCGCCCAAAGAGCGCACGGAACAAACCCCGGGAACAGCTGCACCGAGCGAGAAC
>VWZU01009869.1:1629714-1719733 GCA_013397095.1 Sterrhoptilus dennistouni
CGGTCCGGCGGGCGGGGGGCAGAGCCGGGAAGGAGAGCAGGCGGGCGGGCTGCGGGGCTTGGCCCCTTGGGGTTTTTAAATGTCTGATTCCGTTGTCACCCTTGCAATTCGCAAGGATTTACAGCTACAGAGCTTGTTCAAGGGTACTTGAATGCCAGCTTCCTTTTAATGACTGACAGACCGGGGCGGGCTGGAGGGATCACAGTGGGGCATCTGTGCCCGAGCAGGGTCAGCCCAGAGCACAGGATTGTGTCCAGGCTCTCAGGGGTTTATATGCAGTATAATGAGGATGATAATTATATTTATTTGCAAGTAACTCAGCACTGAGAAGGTAACCACTACAGGATTTTTACTGCAAAGAAATTAAACTGAAAATTGAAATCCTGAGATAGTGCTCCATACTAAGTTATTTGAAGTATCAAGACTTAAAAGCATTTAGTAACAAGTAATATGACTAACTTCAAAAAGTGTCCAGGCGGTTCTGGATATCTCCGTCGAGGGAGACAACTCCCGTGATTTTTATTTTAAAAGAAAAAATGCAGCCAAGTTCTGTCATTCGGGAGGGTTTTTAACTGCGGGCACAGGAGCAGAGGGGTGCAGTGAGAGCACAGCATGTTTTACCCTGTGGTGTCCCCAGGTCGGGGAGGCATCCGGCAGGGAGTGCCCGAGGTGTCCTTACAGCCCGACCTCTGGCCCAAGGGCTGTGCCTGTCCCTGCCACACGGACCTGCAGTTCCTCAGAGCTGCTGCCCAGCCCTGCAGCTGCCACCCATGGGACGTTCTGCTTCAGCTGCTTCAGAGTGCACACATTTAACTCTGGGAGGGAAGATGCTCTACAGGGATTAGAGCTGCGTACTTCACCTGACCTTCACCTCTAAAGGGTTTGTTCACATGAAAATTCTACAAATCTGTAACTGACATAACTGACATTTAAGCTGTGAGTATAGCAAATTTTGTAGAAGCTAGTCTTATTACTTGTTACTAAATGCTTTAAGTCTTGATACTTGAAATAACTTAGTATGGAGCACTATCTCAGGATTTCAATTTTCAGTTTAATTTCTTTGCAGTAAAAATCCTGTAGTGGTTACCTTCTCAGTGCTGAGTTACTTGCAAATAAATGTTATTATTATCCTCATTACACTGCATATAAACCCCTGAGAGCTTAAGTACACTTTGGGACATCTGTTAACTTTGTGCCAACTGGCAGAAAATATGAACACTAAATAATATTCTTCAAGTAACAGGTTGAACTTTGGCAAGTAACGTGTTCTGTCCTTGCTGTGTTCTTTTCTTTGGCTTATAGATTTTCAGTGGGGGAAGCAGCTTTTTTTTTTTCTGGAGAAACTTATGGGAGGCCTTTTAGTTATTCTTCATATCCTGTTACTTGAGCACACAGGTTTGCTGGGGCAATCCCACTTGAAATTGGACAGCTGTTAGCTTTATCCCTAAATCTTCTAAAAAGTGACCCTGGGGAATGAAGGTTTAAAATTATTTACTGTGGCTTTTAGCTAGGACAACAATTTAATATGAAAGAAGGTGCCTGATATTTTTAATTTTAAAAATGCCTAACCACACAGTTAACATTATTACAGGTTACAGAACTTTATTACATTATTACAGAAGTTACTTCAAACAAAAAACAGCACAAAAGTGTTACAGTGCAGATGTGCAAACTTCACTACATCAGATTTCTTCTTAGCAGCCCTTTACAAGGAAACATTTGAGTGGAAAACAGATCTGTCTTTTCTGAGCTAGTCATGGTATCCTACAGGAGTTTTTTCTTGAAATTTACTGAAAGAACAGTTTACTTTTTTTTTCTCTGAACCCCAGAACTTCTCACAGATTTTCTGCACCCTGATCAGGTTTCATTTTCAAAAAATAAGAGGTGACCTGTGAAACTGGTTTCCCTAAGCTACCAAAAATTCTCTCTGAAAACCATTTTCATACAACGTAAAATTGAAACGCTTTTAATTAACAGAATCCCACCCAGACTTCAGAATAACTTTTACCCACTATTCCAAAAATACCACTAACAAAGTACCATTTCCGGTGCAGGGCAGTGTGTTTTATTTATTTGCACGTGATGTCATTTGCTGTCCTCCTCTGTGCAGCCCCCGCCAGCGTGCGCTGTGTCCACAATGACGTTGCGGTCCCCGACTTCTCCGCCTATCGCCGCGATGACGTGCAGGATGCCACCACATCTTCCCAAGGCAGCAGCGACTCCAGGAAAGGCTTCTCCTACCTGATGACTGCAGCCACAGGTGTAGCAGGTGCCTATGTTGCCAAGAATGTTGTCACCCAGTTTATCTCCAGCCTGAGCGCCTCTGCTGACGTGCTGGCCTTGTCGAAGATTGAGATCAAGCTGTCTGACATTCCAGAAGGCAAGAACGTGGCTTTCAAGTGGAGAGGGAAGCCCCTTTTTGTGCGTCACAGAACCCAGGCAGAAATTAGTCAGGAGGCTGAAGTTGATGTGTCCCAGCTGAGGGATCCGCAGCATGACCTAGACAGAGTGAAGAAGCCCGAGTGGGTGATCCTGGTGGGTGTGTGCACTCACCTGGGCTGTGTCCCCATCGCCAACGCCGGGGACTTTGGCGGGTACTACTGCCCCTGCCACGGCTCCCACTATGACGCCTCTGGCAGGATCAGGAAAGGCCCTGCTCCCTTAAACCTCGAGGTCCCAGTTTACCAGTTTGTTGGGGATGACACAGTGGTGGTCGGCTGAGAGACAAGGTGCCTGCTCACTTCCATGTTCCTGGGAATGTACAGCACAAGGGTTAACTGAGGTATACTGTAAAATCAGAAATTACCTATCTAGATTGTCAACCAGAACTATGCTTGAATACTGTGTTCAATTTCAATAAAAACTTGGAGTGAGCACTTATTCCTGACTTAAGATACAGTGTATTTCTTTGTGTACAGTTTCTAGTGTGTCCAGCCAAGGAGATGCTACAGCAGACCCAGAACACAGAGCCCTCCTGAAGGGCTGCTGATTCAAGGTAGATATTGAGCTACAAAGCCCAAAGCAATCTTTTAGCCAGCATTGGTCCTGCAAATACAGCACAGAGCTGTGCTTCACTGCATGCAGAATAGGAGGAGAAACAAGGTTTGCTGTTTCTAGAACAAAGCAAAATGACACCAGTTATCCTGTACTTTTTGTGTTTTCTTCCCATTCTTTACCACTGTCTGAAAGTGCTTCTGTCCTGCACTACACTTATGTGCTCCCTCAGTTGCAGAATAGAAGCTAAAATCCTCAGAAACTACAGAAAAGTCTGAAGAGAATTTTTGAGATGCACATAACAAAAGTTTATTCACAATAAACTAGTAAAAAACACAGATTCCTAGAATTAAACATATTAACCGGAGGCTACAATGTGGTCTGACATAACTGCTCTGTGGATATGCTGAGGGAGAGTTCTGTCTGACACCAGTTTTACAATAGAGGTGTCATTCATTTCAGGGACTCTGTCACAATCTATGCAAGTAGCAGTCAGTAAAAATTGAAAACCATTGTGTCCAGCCTGTTTGGTGAACAGCTCACATCCTATGTGCATGTAGATATTAACTCTAAAGTATATTTTTCTTTGTGCCTCATGAAAGATGAGATTGCTTCCTCCCTCCCTCCAGGTGGATCCAGACAGCACAAAGCTGTAGCTGAAGCAAAGGGACAGGTAAAGAAAGGGTGTTGCCCATGTTACAACAAGCTCAGGAACTTGTGTGTGTGGTTCAGCCAAGGCCCTGGTTCAGGCAGGTGAAGTTGAGGGACAGTCCTGCATAAAGACACAGATTCTGACTTGGATCCCATAAAACCCTTCATGGCTGCCAGGGAGCCAGGGCTGGGTGGGTGGTTACAGGGGACACTTGGAGCCGTGGTGCACCAGTTCTGCCTCTGACTCGGCCTCCCCAGGGATGGCCAGAGTCTGGAGGGGACCATGACATGAGAAACAAGGGCAGTAACTAAGAAATGTCAAACAGCAGCTCTGTTCAACATTACCTACCCTTAGGTGTTTGTGTTTTAGAAGGAGGTTTTTTATTTTCCACATATCTAGCAACTTAGCAAAACAGCAGTAATTGAGAGGTCAGAAAAAACTGATAAACCTCAGGTCATCAAGAGAAATGTGGGTTTGAAGCCGCTTCCATCTCCAGCCTCAGCCCCTGCTAATCCAGTGCCCTGAGTGCTCCTCAGTGCAGGGTTGGTGGCTGTGGCACGGCCAGGAGCAGTTTGCTCATTCCCACACCCATTGCATGTATTGCCATCATTTGTTGGTAGTGTTTGCAGTGAGAGCAGGAAAAGGGGACCCTGAGCACTTCAGCAAGGCTCACTGTGTTTAGGAAATTTGTGTAGGAATTGTAGGACAGAAGTTGTGACACATAACATGGTCCCTTAAGTAAACAGCTGTATTAATATAAAAATTTCAAAATTAATGATGCTTCAATTTATTTAAGCCTTCATTTATATTTTGTGCCTATGAAAATACATAATGCTCTAATCCTATTAGTAAGCAGCTAGAACACTAAAAGGTGATAAGTAATAGCCTCCATGGATTTATCAGGAACAAATCAAGTCAATGCAATCACATTTGTTGCTAAAATAGGATAACAGGCCTTGGAAACAGGATATTAGCAGTAGCTACCACAGCTTAAATCAGATTTTCACACCATCTCACAAAACATTCTCATGTCTATTAAGGAACCTGGTATAAATGGGAGTGTTGTAGAGAACAACTGTTCCCAAAGCAGTGCTGATGGATGAGCTACCAGCCATTCCCTGTTGGAACAACGAGTCGTGCTGTGAGGAGCTCAGTGAGAACCTGAGTCCAGCACTGCCGACTATGTTTGTTAATCAGCTGTCAGAGAAGGAGCTTTGTAATGCTGTATATGGTGGTGAACTGGATACAGCTGGGAACTTTGATGCAAAAAGGATTAGAATTAAAAATAACCTGGACAAATAACGCCGTACAAAGCCAGCATGTGCTTGTTGTGATAGAAATTCATAGCTAGGGAGCAGGTCTACAGAAAAGGATCTGGGATAGCCATGAAAACAAGAATGGATGGTTTATAACATAGTCAATGCATCAAATGTTAAAATAACTTTGAAGATTAAAATCTGGGGATAAATTATAGTGTTAACATGAATGGAATTCTTGATACACAACTAGGGGAAGCTGAGGGACTGGACAAATTAATGGAGGAAATAAATGACTGATTACAGAACATTCCTCTTGTAAGGAAGTTGAAAGAGAAAAAAATTGAGGGAAATATCACTGAATGCATTATGCTGAATTCTTTTTTAAGTGTCAGTTTATACCCTCAGTCAGAGGTAGGTGACTGAGGTATTTGGGCTTTTTTTCTGACTCATTAGAGTCATCCTTGTGTTGTTTAACGTGCTGCAGCACCGAGAGAAACAACACATTGTAACTTGGTTTGCTCAAAGAGACACAGAACTGTTGGCATTTATTGTCCTAGCACTACTGGCAACCACTTTGTGTCACAGCTGTGATAGATTTTCTTCATTAACTATTTAGCATTATAACATTTTAATAACCTCAAGACATAAATTATGACATTGCCTTGTTCTAGCAAGGCATAATCAAAATGTAATGTACCACATTGTTTACTAAATTCACTTTTTTCCCCCTATGAGGTTAGAAATTTAAAATGAGCAATTCTGGAATTAAAGCACATTTGAAATGCATGTGTTTGTTGGTTTTGCCCAACTTCTACAGGGGATTGGAGCATGAGACACAGGAGGAGAGTGTCTTTTCTGCCTGTAAGTAACAGAGAATTAATTAGCAGGAGAAGAAAACTTCCATCTCTAACAGTGTAACAGAGTACTGATGGCTCATGTCTTTTGTCAGTCAGTCAAAGAATTGGCAACTGTACAATGACTTCATCTTCTCCCACTCTCTTCTTCTGGAAGCAGAAGTTCCAGTCAAAGAGGCAGAGCTGGGATCAGAAGGTCACAGTAAAAATGAAAGGGTCTTCCTTCTGGGCTTAGCACAAGCCTGTGTTTGAGTTACTTTTAGTATAAATTCTACAGTAAAAATCCCCAACGTGCAGGTTCTGTGCATAGCTTTCTGCAAGTAATCTAGTGGTGGTGCTGAACACATAGAGGTCCATATGGGTTTGTTTTTTTCACATTTGTAATATGCTTGGATTTAAGTGGCTTTACTTGGGCTATAATGTTTCCAAAAGCAGAAGCCACTATTTATTCTTTTCAGTTCTTTTAATATCTCTGCTTCAGATTACAGTACAAAATAAAAATATCTCTCTCCTAGCCACTGTACTTGATACAGACTAGGAAGATAAATAACTGCTTCAAAACATTTGTGGGTTTTTCCAACTAAATAAAGCATTGGTATTTTCTCCCTAGGCATATCTGACATTGTATATCTGATAGAGATTTTTTTGCATTATGGTAACAGAAAAGGAAAACTTACCTATATGTTTATATATATTTATTGTACATGCAATTAAGTATGTGTCAGACTGTTAAAACTTTATCATTTAATATTTACAAGGGTATTTTCTGTATCAGCTTTTGGGAGGTTGGAATTCATCGAATAATTTTTGGGCCTAACCACAGTGACACTCAGAAGAGTTGTTAGTGATCATTTTTCTCTCCTCACCTTGTGCCAATCATTTTTCAGAAACATTTATTTTTGAGGACAGCTTTGTATTTTGACAGATGACGTGTCCTTACTTCTAATTCATAGCAATAGATATGGGCCATTCTTGCAAGCAGTCTATAAATCATCAACTTTTCCACCCTGAATTTCTTGCCATCTCTAGGCTGTTCCACTGAGGTCAGTAAAGGTTGGCATTTCCACCACTATTTGTCTTCCAAATTTTTTCTCATCTCTGCCTTTTCCTTCATTTCATTTCCCAGGCAAACATACTTTCACTTAATGCCAGCAGGCATCACATCCATCAGCTTCTCTCAGACAGGAGGGACACTCCACAGGCTCTGCACTGTGAGCAGTCACACTCTGAGCCCTTCATGTCAGCTGCACTCACAACCCCAGGGAAACACCCGGGGATGGATCCGTTGGGTGAGTAAAGAAAAACCTGGAAGATCAGCCATAAAATCATGGAGTCATGGTCTACTTGTGGTTATGGGTTAGGCAGCCCTGATGTCCAGAGCCCATCAGCCTAGAAATAAGTGTTTCTCTTAAGTGATCCAGCACTTTTTCTACAAAGGAAGCACAAATATCTTCAAAGATATCTCAAGTCAGCATGAAATGAGGCTGCTGCAGTCGAAGCACAGCACACAGGAGGAGGCAAAACATCCTAAAGGTGCAATGGTAGACTAAATATACCTCATTTAAATACTAAACTGAACAGTGCTGTGAAGCTTCAATCTTTAGAGGCAAAATAAATGCCCCATGAACAGTAGTGAATTACAATTTCCCAGTTTCCAAAGCCCCACTGAGCACAGAATGGTCAGAGGTGCAGTCTCTACCTTTGGGCAGAGAAAATTCAGCAACCTATGAACAGAAATCTCTTGAATCTGTGACTACATTCTTCCCATCATGTTCATGATATTTAAGTTATTTTCCCTTCCATTTACCTTCCACAAAGCTCAGAGGCAGCAGAAATTGTCTCATTCTGTGATTTTTAGCTGTCTTTCATTCATCAGTAGTCTTATCAGCAGTATGTTTCTCCCAGGTGAGATATAATCTATTAACATTTTTGGCAGCTTCTTGTGTGCTGCTTTTTCACTGTCTCTACCCAACTGGGCTTCAGTGGAATGCTTTTTAGCTAAAATGTGTTTATTTGGACAATACAAAACTGTTTTAACCACTTTCTTCTGTAATTAGCTTTATCAGTACCAGAGGAAAAAGAAAATTTCGAAGCACTGTACATATTTGGTCTCTATCTTACATTCTTTGGACTTAGTTTCAAAACAATTCTTGTTTCTGTGCATCTTTTGGAAATATCTACATGTATCTTTTCTTTCTATTTTGACATCAATTATAACAATTAGATAATACTGAAGTCCCTGATGAAAATTATCTTTAGCAACTCATTTAACCCTCATCTAAGGATCTCAAAGTGCTATTCCCATTATCTTCTAAGCTGCCTCCCAGTTGCACTGCAGTGTGTATTCTGAATGACACACTGCTTTGAAGTCTAAATGATACAACAAACTCTTGGCTTAGAAATGTTTCTGACAACTAATTGTAGTTTCTGATAAAACCTTTCCAACTCTGTGAAAACATACATCTCAGTGTTTTCATTACTCTCATTTCATATTTTATTTAGAGCGATATCTCATAACTCACTCGTCTTCAATCTCTGACTCCCCAGTAATGTCCTTCAGAGTAAGCACAGAAACTTCATGTGCAGCATAATTTACTTCTGCTTCAACTATGTACTAATCTTTGATATATCCAGCTCATTCCACCAAGTGGCTGTTCTTGTACAGATCCTTCAGGTGGTTTGAAGTCAGATTTCCTTCCAGCTGTAGAAGGCAATTCAGGTATGACAGAGCTTCTGTCAGGACACAGCTCTAAGTCCTGTCCTTTCCCCCATGGCCATTTTTAAGCCCAGCAGAAGGACACTGACTGGCAAGGAATAGCAATATTTGGAATACAATTCCTTGCAGAACAGCACAGGTAACTTTAAAACAGATTAAGTTTGTGTAGGGTACCTCTGTACAGGTTCTAGTAGTTCATATCCTCTGTAGATTCGTCACAGACTTGTACCAACACATTTGATTAGTGATTGACCTGAATTTTAATTCTTTTAAACTCCTGTTTCATACAGTACAAATCAGAAGAGAACATTACAGCAAGGCAAGTAATTGAACGAAATCGTAAAAGACATATCTTAGAAGCAGACTATACCTTCTGCCAGCACAGTATTTAACAACAGCCCCTTTTCTCAGCTTGTAAATTGTGAATGGATGAGTCTTCCCTCACAAAGGAGAATAAGTGGGTGGGAAGATGCTGGGGAGGCATTTTAAAGCTCTGTGACTGCACAGGAACCTAACACTGCTCAGAACACTGATCTTTCAAAGACATTTAAGGGAGCAGAGGAGAATATTCTGGTATCAGGATGAAGAACATTCAGTGGTAGCACTCAGCTACCTTAAGTCTTCCCAATGCACCATTTAGATCTTCTCCCAAATTAACAATAAATAAAAGAACAAAGAAGGGATAAAAAACATGCAGAAAAATCACCAAACTACAAAAGCAAAGCAAAAGAAAGGGTATGTGGATTCCACATGCTATCATTGCTTCAGAATGCAGGGAAGGCATAAAAATACAAGTGCAACAGAAGTTACGTAGAGGAAAGGTTTATCTGTGGATTTTGAACTCAAAGCTACCTGCTCAGTCTCTGGTTCACGAGAAGCCCAGAACAGAAGAGTGCTGGAAATTTGCACTGGAAATTCAGACAAAAGACAACTCTAGTCTTGCATGTTTCTTTTTCTCTTTCCAACAGTATTTGCTACTGGCTGATGCTGTAGACAGGGTGGGCCAGTCATGACCCCACAGAGCTCTCACAAGGAGCTCAGTGGCACTGGAAATTGTCTTTCTCAGTGCCAATAATCTGCCTTTCATTTTACAGTATCTGTGGTTAAGCATCAGATTGCTGCAGATTTATTTAGGACTCTTTGATAAAGTACCCTTTATACAGTGGGTGGCAGTTACCAGTAATGTTGTTCTTCTTATTATTATTATTATCACTGTAGATAAGCTTTTGGTGTGAAAATGTTTATGGAGCCAAGGTTTATGCAGACTGATTTCACATGCACCTCCTACACTAAAGATACTCGACTGAATGGAAGGCACAATAATTCCATGATATGCTGCATCCAGAGGTTTGAATAGCCACTGTAATGTCTCCCTTAGAGCTAAGCCAGTTCTGGAGCAAATAGACATTCCATCTTCCAAATGAGACAAGAGAAGGCCAGTAAGAACATCCTTCACAAGCAAAACCGTTTAAAACTTACATATAGACTTTTAAAACCAATATATATTTTAGGTTATTGGTACTTGGATGCTCTGTAATAAATGCTGTGGTCAATAAATATCTTTGGGCAAGGTAAGGATGATCTTGGATATACTCAACAGCTAAGGAGGAACAGCAGCATGGGATCCTGTTTGGGTTTGCATCAACTCATTTCTACTGTGCTCTTTGGCAAGAAAATAATGCTCTCATTTACTTAAAAACATTTTTTGCTAATGTTACACACGGATGCACCATTTCATTACAGAATTTACTAAGTTGAGTCAATGTTTTATAGATGTCGGTTACAGAAATGATTAAATAAACTTTGGACCAATCCTGCAGTGCAGCACCAAGCTCCAAATCAAGGGGGAACAAGACTTCATCAAGTAATACAGATTTGTAGGAACCAGTCCATTGTTTTGAACAAAAAAAAGGGTTTTTTTTAAACTATTCATTGTTCAATCAAGCCTATTTACCTTAGAATGATTATCTAGTTATTTAAATCTTGTTAATGCAGTTGTAATTCTTCAAACATTTACGAAAAGGAATTAAAAAAACAGGTAAGCTGTATTTTGTAAATAATATAATAAATTTTCTTCAAACAAAATAATTAATTCTGAAAAGTAACACTGTGTAATAAAACAATTCCCAATAATGCATTCTCTAATTATAATTCCAAAGCTCATACTATTTTTGAAACTTGTGTTGGCTGTTTGATAGATAATTAAAGCAAATAAATGTATGTTTTAATGACAGTTGTCAAAGAACACCATAATGCCCAGCTGATGACTAATCACAATGCATAATTCCTCATAAAAGCTAATTGACAACTGATTTTCTTAAATACTGAAAGAATTCATCATTATGAACACTGCTACGAAAAAATCCTAAGGAATTGGAAAATATTTATCTCTATTTGAGCATTTCTGCAAATATCAGACCTACTGAAAAGAATAAATAACAAAGCATCAAACAACAAAGGTAGGTTGGAAACTCATCATCCTCCTTGTTCTCAGACAGAATATGAATGATGAGGATGTAGCTAAAGGGATCAGGACTTTTTTGTAGGTGATTCATGGTTTATATGCATGGTTGGTGAATTTGCTCTTGAGCTTTGCCAACACACTCAGCTCTGGGATCATCACCACCTCATTGCTTGCAAATATGTGACAGAAATTGGGGAAAATATATATATAAAAAAGAAGGTAGTAATAACATGGAACACAAGAAGGTGAACCCAACAGTAGCTCTGCAGGTGATTTTTAGAGGTGGTTGGTGTGAGGACAAGCAGGATGGAGAGAAGCCACCAAGGGAGGCCACAGTTCTGGCTAAGAACCCCCCCACCCTGAAAATTGGGTAACTGGAACAATAAATTTTTCCATACCATTGTAAATACAAACCAGGAAAGCCAGTGAATGTGGTTATTACCTATCACCTTGTCTAAGGATCTTTAGGCAGTAGTTAAAATAAAAAGACATTTCCCTACAGTGCTGCAATGTCGTGGGGATGGGCAATTTGGCAATTTGTGTCCTTCACGAAACTTCAGTGGGGTTTTAATGGAAAACTTTAGGTCATGCTGTAGGATCAGTCAGAAGGAACAAGTGGCACAGAATGGAACAAAGTAAAAGGCTATTGCTGTATGAGCTTGTGACCATTTAAATTGGTTATGCACTCTGCAGAGCCCAGAGGAACTGCCCCCAAGGGCAGGAGCACACCAGGCTGGCTTTTCAGCTGCTTAAACTTCTTTCCTATGCTTTAATGTTAGAGTTGCCAGGGTCATTTGGACAGTCCCTCTTCTATCCAAAATATTCAGATTTTCCCTAGTGTGTAAGTAAAAACCTTTTGCTTTACACTTTTTACAGCATGCATTGCATTCCCAGCTACTGCAGCAAAAACTTTTCTACAGTACAAGATTTTTGCACTTACTCGATTAAAAGTTAAACTAAATGAGAAAGCTGTTTTTTATATTACTGATAAGAAAAAAAATTTAAAAAAAAATAATTAAAAAAAAAAGGCAAGCAGCAAGCAGTACTGAAATTCTTCCCTGAGAGGGCAGTAGAACAGGTTTCTCAGAGAAGCTGTGGCTGCCCCAGCCCTGGCAATGTCCAAGGCCAGGTTGGATGGGGCTTGGAGCACCCTGGGATAGTGGAAAGTGTTTCTGCTCATGGAAGGGGTAGAACTGAATAATCTTTAAGGTCCCTTCCAACCCAAACCATTCTATCCCTGAATGATTCTAGGATTGAAAAGATCAGCTGAGCCATATTACCTGGAGCAGTTTTGAGAGGTGTCTCAGTTTAGTAAAACTATGTAACATTAAAGAGGAAACTCAGGTAACAATACCTAATTTTGCCATTTGCTTCTCTCATGGTTTTGCCACATGCAAACAACTAAAGTACAGTTTCAAAATGTCATTTATTTTCCTTACATGCAGAAAGAATGATATCAGCTTAAATAGAGCACAGAACTGACCAAGCTGCTCAGGGCCTAGAAGCCACATTCTACATTGTGATGCCCAAACACATCAGTCATTAAATTATGCACATGAAGCAAACCAAAGAAAGCCTTAGCCAAAACAACAGCAACAAAAACAACTTCTGCCAAACATAAACCGTACTGGTAAAATAAAATAAAGTATTCAATTATTGAATGAAACCATTGGCAGTGGGCAATTTTGAGATAATAGGCTGAAATGTAACAGAAAGCACACCATTGCCTGCTCAAAAGCTCGTCTGAAAGGAATGTTAAACTGTCAATAACACAAACAGATAGTAATCCACTTACTGTCCAATATTCCATAACAAACAGTTAGAATGGTCAGATCCTCTGGGAAAAATACAGAGCTTTGTGTAACACACTAACTATAAACCCATAATCCTGTTTACTGTTTTCCATAAAACAAGAGTATGAAAGCATTTGCTGAAATGGAAAGCCACTCATCTCTGAGCGTTGTGTAAGCGGATAACGACAGCCAGACTCCTGATTTCCTCTCCCTGATCAGGAACTGCCTTCAGTATGAGAGTACTAAATAATCCATGCTAGTTAGCTCTTCTTTGCATGGACTTTTGCATCTGCCACCTCAGCTGAGGCAAAGGAACCCTGGTTTAAGTCTCTTTTATGGCAAATACTGGGAAAGGCTTAAAAAAATAACAGAAAATCAAGGCCCAGCACGATATAGGATTTGCATATGGATGTCACTGTCAGAAAACAGGAGCAAGAAGAGCAATTCATTAGGTTCAGTTAAAACTCTAAAAACTATTTTCAGCCATGTAGAACAATATTATCTACTTAGTACCACTAGTTCACGTTTCAAATCAATTACCAAACTAAATTGGGAGAACAGACTTTTCCATTAATTGGGAAAAAAAATAAAAATCAGTAAGCAGCTTGCTGGGTTGCCTTCCTGCAATCCCCTTATTGGAATTAATGTACTGATTCTGCTGTGTGTTCAGTGTGATTATCCATGGACAAAACAGCTCCTGGATTTCATGAAGGGATGTGCCAGCTGTAGTTTGTGTGCTTGTGTCCACACAGGTAGTGAAGTCTGTTCTTTAATGCAAACATTGCCTGTGTTACTCTCGTGCTGAGGGGTGAATGTGTGTGCAAATAGGAATTTCTATTAAAGGAAATGGTTGAATATTTTCACAGGACACTTTGTAGCCTTTTGAAAAGAATCTGACCTGCTCCATCACATGAATGCCACACGTGAAGTCACACTGCTGCTCCTACACTGCACTGTGTTTTCACTGTTCCCTGTAGGGCTTTTCTGGCTATAATTAGAGTTAATCACATTTCGAAGTACCAAGATAATTATCTCCATGTCAAATTAGCTCTTTTCAAATTAAAGACTGTCTCTGCTTAATTTTTCCCATTTTGAAAGAAAAGCAGTGATCCCCAGATCTTTTATGTCATTTCTTTATGAACATGAGGTTACGAGAAGCTGCTTTCTGAACCACTGCTTGAATGCAATTTATTTTACATAGCTTTGCATAATAAATTAGCATTTTAGATAACTTATTCAAAGGGCAGATAATAATTCTCTGAGGATTTCATTAAATCACTCTTTTCATGTTAAATTAATGTGCCAAGTTAATTTTGGAATAAACAAACCAAGATATTTAATTGCTTTGTGATAAATATGTACTCCTTGCCTAGAATTTTATCATGTAGTTTTACGTTTTTAAACTCCACATATTTGTGTGCATCTCAAAAGCCTTAAATTTATGTATTTCCTGGTACACACAATAAGATGTATTTAATAAACTGGTAACTCCATCTTCATATCAGACCTAAATTTATCTTTCATAATTGTTTTGCATACTGTGTTTTCTTACAGCATGAATGACAGAGGGGACTTTTTTGGAAGAAGTCACTTCTAAACAAATTGACACGGAAAACCCGAAGGATAATGATAAGTGCTGACAAATGAGAAACAAGAAAAAAGTGCAGCTGCACAAGAATGAGACACAAACACTCAGAACTGAAGCCAGATTTGCTTTACATCAGATTTCACAAGCCCACTCCCCTCTTTTACCCCTTCAATAAATGTGCAGGTGTGCTCCAAAACTGCACATGCAAACAACAGTTATAGTGGGAATAGAGCGTCCCTCATGGCTTGAGTTTCAGCAAACAGTGCCCTGGAATGGTCCCTTTGCAGCCTGCCCTGCCCCAGGGAAGCTGAGACTGATGCCTTAAGTTGTAGCTTTGATGTTTTCCAGATTCTGTGCTGCCCAGGGGTGTACTTCTGAGCTCATATTAAATGTCAATCAGCTCTGCACAGAGTAGGGACACAAAACAAATCCTTTTCCTGCTGGACACCAAGGACAACTTTCAGGTCTAAAAGCACAAACAAGGGTGGCTGAAGGGAGGAACATGAAGGTTGAGACCTCACAACCTGGAGCTGGAATTGGACAATTAAACCCCAATATGCAAATGGACCAAAACCGATAAAAATGTGAGACCTTGTGACCAGTCAGACATTTTGTGACCATTTTGGGTCCACCTTGGGTGTAGCCCTGGCCAGGCTCTTGTCCTGCCCAAGGTGTATCCTTAAAGGCTTTTCAATAAATATCTGCTTTATTCTATGGCTCTGTCCAGTCTCTGTTTTGGGTCAGCCTTCCCAAGGCATCAAGACACTCCTGAGGTGCAAGGACAGGTCCAAAGTGACACAGAGCAGCCAGGCAGTGCAAAGGAGAGCTGTTTATTGCAAAAACCAGGCCTTTCTAAGCACTTAGCACATTATCAGCTACACAGATTGAAATCATAACAAACGTAATGTAACCAACACCCTACACCATGATGTGAACACCTGATGGTTCTATAATTGTTTTCCTACCCCTAATTGAGCTGAGTCTCTTTCCCACAGACCTTTTCTCCTTAACCAAAGCAGCAGGACTGAGCCATGGTTTTTCAAGGCCTTTCTTTTGTAAGGTTTTACATGACCACAACACTCAGACACTCCATGCACCTCTAATGCTCCAAGTGCTCCTTTCAGCCTTTTGCACTGGGGAAACAACACCACCCCTCCTAAATCTGGGGTTAGAAAGATAAGTATGCACTGTCAAGCAGCAATTAATGCAGCACCTTTAATAAGAGAGAGATTTTGATGAGCATTGTTGGTACAAAATAAGCTGGCAGTATAGCAACAACTATTTATTAATGCTCCTAAAAGGGAGAAAGTTTTGAGATTTTAGAGCCAAAAGGGATCTTTGACAGCCATCAGCAATTATTACTATTGCTGTAACAATACATTTGGATACATATTTTACTTTATTTCTTGGCAATAGTTCATGCAACTTTTAAAGGATACAAAATCCATTGCAATTCTAACATTTCACGCTCATCTATGCAAGCATAATTTTGGAATTAGTGGTCTTGATGTTTTCTTTTGATAAGGTTGTAAAACATTCTTGAGAGTTATTTCAATTTTTTTTAAATTCTTTTCAAGAAAATTATACTCAGCTAGAATAAATTATTGCAATTCTTCTGCTACCAGTGAAGTACAATTTTATTTAGGGCAGTTTTCCAGCATATACTACAAACTGGAGGATGAGCACCCAAGCTGAACTGTCATACAGACACTCACAGTATATTTTCAACTAGAAAAATTAGTTATTTCACAGTTTTGTAGCTGAAAAGTTTCTAGTGAAACTTCTATAGAAAAAGAGTGATATTTGTTTATATTTATGAAATTATTTTCATGTAGGAAAAAATGGCTGCTGGATTTATTCTTAGCAGTTATAAGGCCTAAGAGAGTTTTCCTTCCTTGTACATCCGTAATCCTCCAGCTGATCTCACCGGCTGTTGTGCCAGGTGGGGACACAAGGGTCCAATGCCCCCCAGTCAGGAGCACTTTGAGAAAGGGAGCCAGACTCTCACCATCTTCCCAAGATTTGTCACCTTTTTTCTCCTACACCAGCCTTTTAGCAGCAAAATCATCCATTTCATTTCACCTCTCCATGTGACAGTATTGTGACAGATAACAATTACTCTCCCTCAGGAAAAATAATTAAAAACATGTTTAATTTTAAGGAAAGGCTTAAGACTCTCAAAATTCAAGAGTCGTAGAGTTCATCAAATCCAAACACTCAGAAAACTGACAGTGAACTTTATTGACAGTGAAGCAGCTGCCCAAGTGCTTCATTGACTCAGGCTGAAGAAACGTGTACAGGGAGCTCACAAATTATATTACCTTGGGTCTTGACACATATATTTGTACTTTTAAAATAATAAACAAGTTTTATTTCATAAAACCACAGAATGATTTGGGCTGGAAGGGACCTTAAAGATCATCTAATTCCAACCCCTCTGTCGTGAGGAGGGACACTTTCCACCAGATTAGGTTGTTCAAAGCCATAGTGAAATATCATTTGCCAAAATATTTCTTCTTTCCAGTGCTAGCAAAATGTGCAAACACATTCAGATTTTGGGGACTGTGTGAAAAAGCAAACCAAGTTTCTTCTGCATCCTCCACACACACTTGTGGGTGTAGAGCTGATTCAGGTAAGTGCTCAAAGGGTTAAGCTCTTGGTCCATTTTCAGTGGTTTAAAATTCTCATCTCACTCCTAAAATGTCATTATTTATCTGAATAAAGAGGAAGAGTAGATGGCCCAAGCAAGAGCAGAAAGGATAAATGCTCATGTGTGACTGTGCCCTGACCAGCACCCAGTTGTGACCACCAGTGCTCCTCAGTGGGGTGAAAATCTGATGATAGGCTGAATGTGCAATTGAGCAACACAAATATCTTCTTCTCAGCTGCACCACAGGCCTAGGCTACACTTCTGAAAATAATTATTTTTTTGGAATACATAAATTTGAAGGTCATTGCCCATGGATTGCTGAAAACGCTCTCTCTGGGAATCCAGACTTATTTGTTTGGCCATGAGTTTCTATTTCACAGTGCAAGATAAGGCCTATTTGCTGCTATTGCCCATCACTGTGTAATCAGGTTCTGTTATTATCATTGGTTTATTCGTTCCTCTGTAGCACACTGTGCTGTGCTCAGGTTCAATCAGAAGAGATTTATGGGAGGAATGACTTGTTTGTTGATTTGCCTGCTTCCTCTCCTCCCAGACGGATGCACATGGAGCTACATAGGTAAAAGCTACAACACTTGAAGGCTTCCTAACCCTGAATTGATGTAGCCTCTGGAAATGTCTTTAAACTGAGTGTCCAATTCCCAGTTTGCAGGGGAGCATTAATACCCAGCAGCTCCCTCCTCTTCACATTACCACAAATTGTTTCAGTGCAGGGTAAACAAAGTGAGAAAATGAGGGCACTGCTGCCTACATTTGGGAAACACTGCCAAGGGCAGCAGGCCAGGGCCAGAGAGAAACTCAATTCTCCTGTAAGCAGCCGCCCTGTGGAGAAGGCTGGCAGTGGGACAGCCTGGCTGAGCACACTGTCATCTTAGCCTAAGTGGCATTTCCTGCTCTGTTTTAACAAACTGCAAACCTTTTTCCCTATATTTACAGCTACCCAGGTGCTTTTTCCTATTACCAGAAGCACTTTGGGGGTTTGCTAATGCACTGGAAGCACCTTTCTGATAAGCCAGCATAAATGGGTACAGCAATAAATCAAGCAGCATTATGCTACTCCAGGATGTGGAGGCGGATCATTTCATTACGCTTATAAAAATAAAATCAAAAAACAATACACATTATGCTACCATACAAAGGTGCATTTCTTTGTATAGAAATTGTGAGGCTTAATAGGAGAGGAAAAATAATTACAGGATATTCTACTCACCAAAAGCAATCAGGATGACATGGCAACTGCCAGGACAGGGTTATTGGCGAGGCTTGCATTAGAAGACAATATGCTTTACGAGGAAGATGGAGGCATTATTAAAACATAATGCACATGCAGAGTGGTGCATGCATTACACACTGACAAGCTAATGCTTCCCAGGAATATAGATTGCAGTAAGCAGGGCTTTAATTATTTAATTTCTTTGTTCAAAAGTGTAAAGCTCTAGCTAAGAAAGCATCTCCTTCCATTATCAATTCAAATAGCACCTTTCTCCTATCTATTTGGTAGTGCCCATTTAATAAGCTATTGCCACCAGAAAAATAAAGATTAATTAAATTATTTTTTTTAAATTACATTAACAGATGTCTTATTTTTAGATTTCTATAGTAAACTGAAATTTGTGCTTGAGGAGTTAGACCAACATTTTAATGCTCCTATTTTGGTTTTTATTTGGCATATTTGTTCAATAAAATCAGCCTCTTTTTAATTAAACGGGTTTTATACCTTTATTGACATTGCATAAAGCCCAAAAGTCACAACAGGGAATATGTTATTGAGCCATTCCACATTCCCTAAATAACTGAAAGCACTTAGCTTCACCTCAAACACCACAATGCTCTAGAGAAGGAGAACACAATGGTGATTATTATTAATAATAATAAAGATAATCAGCCAGTATTTGCTTTTTCATTGACGGTAACTCCCACCAGCCCTGGATCCAGCCTCCAGCTCGTTGCTCTGGAGAGCTCCTCTGCAGGGACAGGAGTGTCCTGTGCCCTGCCCAAGCAGCTGCTCCCCAGCCATGGGGACAAGCAGACAGATTTTGGCAAGTCCCGGCAGCAAAGTCAGGCCTCAGAGAGTCCTTAACCTTGAATAAATGAAATATTAGGGAGAGATGTTTGAATTAGGCTTTGCTTGGACCCAATGGAACCCCAAAACACAGAAACAAACCCAGTGCAAGCAGTGCTTGGCAGCCCACAGAGGACACGGGGCCAGAAAGGGTTTCCTGAACTCTGGAAGGCTGTTCCTGACTAACACATTGGCATGAAAGGAAGTGAGAAAAGAAACCATGGCAAACATCATCCAGATTCTATTTAAGATATCCAAATCCCAAGGGTACAAAGAAAGCACAGAGTCTTCCTAAGTCACAGGGATGCTCCAAGACTTTGGTGTGAGCCTGTACACAAGGTTTACAGGGCAGTGCCCCAGGCTTGTGGCAGCCTCTCTCTCCTCTCAGCACAGTAACACCCTGATTTTCATTATCTGAAACACAGGACATCCAAGGCCCTTCCTCTTCTATAGGTTCTTGTTACCCCAAAGTGTGGTTACTATCAGCTCTTCTCTCTGTAACCGTTCATACACTTAGGTGATGGAGTAAACATTCTCACAGAATCCTGGAGGTCATTTCATCCCAGCTCCCCTCCCTCCCCCCAGCCCAGCACTCCATTTCCTTTGGCTGCAGCCAATGTGAGTTGTCCTCTGTTCCTCTTCCAGCTGTCTATTACCACTACTCATTTTAGAGCCTCCCACACGCAGGGCCTTTTTCCCATCACATCCTTCTCTTCCTCTCTGCCCACAAATAGTGCAGATGTCTGGACATGCACAGGAAAAGCTGCATCAGTCACATCACGAGAGAATGGGCTGAGACACAGCAGAAGTAGAAGGAAGGGAAATAATTTCAATCAAACTGTTAGAGATTGGTTTTGGTTTAAATGACAACCTCTGAAAATATCTACATCAATTATAACTTAATCTCCTTTGTGATCATTTAAGATTCCATCCAACTAAGGCAGTTTTTGCAATATACCTCAAAAAACTTCCTATGTGCAAAATTTCCCTCTATTTATGTACCCTGGTTCTAAATGCTGCTGTTCTATTGATTACTGTAATTCAGCTCTAATTGCACTTTTACAAAGCAGGATGAATAGATTACAGTTGAGCTAGGAGGAAGCCAAACATCAATTATTAATATAACAGAGCTGGCCTTTACCATGTCTGTATTATTTACCTTGGGGAGTTTAGGAACCTGCTGAATAATATTTATCCTCGTAAATTAACCACTTTAAAATATTTGTTTTCATTAAGAAAAGCAACCAGAGTAATGAAATATTCTTTCAGCAAATGCAAACAAGCCCTCAGTGTCTGTAATAATACATGAAAACCCAATGCCCTTTCTCAGAAGGAGGCAGCCCTGGTGTTTCAGAAAGCAGGTGTATATTGTTCACCAGAACACACAGGGCTGAAGATCTGCAGATTGGCTCAAATGCAGCATGGGATCTTTGGTTACTGTTTGAGTCATTGTAGTTATTTGCACAGCTGTCTTGGCCTCAATGGAGATCCAAAGCCAGACAGCTTCAGCAATAAGAAAAAGCTAATGGCAAAGCTGGTCTTTCCTCAGTGCAAATTTCTAAAAAAAGATCAGTATATCCAAGTCCTGTTTCCCATGCCCATTCTGGCCAGCCCTGTGACCCTACACCACCTCTGCTTTGCTGTGCTGTCACTCCCTTTGGTTCCATGTCTTGCCCATGCAACTTCTGCTTCATTGCTCCAGCAATCTGCATTTCCATTAGCAGCAGTTAATATTGACAGTTTATACTCTAACCTTGTGGCCTATGGCTCTGGCTGATGATTTGGATATATGGATTATTTTTTTTCCAAACATATATATTGCTAAGTGAGGAAATTTTTAAATTATTCCTCTGACCTTTGTCTCTTCTCTTTGGATATTTCACCTGCTCAAAGAACAGTCATTCCTTTTTTACCACAAGTTTGATCACCTGCAGAATGATCTGGCTTAGTGCAGAGTCTCCCTGGCCAAAGCACAAGGGCTGCCACATGCACAGACCCACCAAGATTTTCACCTTCAGAGTGAATTTCCAGATTTTCCACTGGCAGATGGTATCACACACAATTCCTCTTCAGTATTTAATTGCTATTATGAAGGCAGCTCATGTGCTGCACAGATTCTGTGGTTGTTCTGTAGGTAGAGGCAATTTTCCCCTGATGAATAAATAGTATGCTTAAAAGCTATTGTTTTTTGAATAAAAATATTCACCAAAGCTAATTCTGTAAATTTCCACTGTATCACAATCAAAAACTCACTGTACAATATTTAATTAGCTAGCCATTTGTAGCTAGGGCTGGAGGCATTCATCATCTTTCCAAAAACATGCACATCACCATCTGTAACATCCAGTCAGTATTTTGGCTCTGAATGAGATAAAACATTTAACACATTGGCAGCTAAAAGTTAGGTTTGCTACAGAAGCATCAAATGTGAATTCTGTTGTGTGCTCCTTTGAGAATACCCCAGCATTTGCCACTGTGGTATAGTCTCTAATCAAAAAGCCTGGAGGGAATCCAATGAAATCTGTGCCCAACATTCAACTGCAGGAGTATTAATCCAGCTTTATTCTATATCTGATTAGATGAAATCAACCCTTTCTACCCATTAGGCATCTTTCATCTGCTCCTGCAATATATGTTTTTATATCTTTTCAATCCTTTTGAAATAATATCAGTGCAGTAGTAGTCTAGCAACTGCTAATCTCTGATAAAAACTTAGGGCTAGATTGTTCCTAAAGAAAAACAAGATATTTCTTGGATTTGCTCAGGAACTGATTAGGAAGCCCTGGAGCAACACAACCCTTGGATGTGAGGAATCTCATCGAGGAGGAGCAAGGAGGACTGGCACAGCTCTGGTTTGATCAGATCCCTGTCCCCCTATAGGGCTCCTGGCACCTCTGAACCTTCCAGCTCCCCCATCCTGGGTTTTGGTTGTCAGGGGCCCACACAGCCCCACACTCCACAATTCTAAACACATTACAGGCAGATTCCTGGAGCTGAAGATTCCCCTTAGCTCATTAGAGCTTCCCAGAATATAATCCCTACTGTGTGCCCAACACCCTGCTTCTTCCTGGGTGTGTGATGCTGAATCTGGCTGTGCTAAAGCCCAAGGGAGCTGGCCTAACCAGCCAGCAGCATCCTCTGTCCTCAGTATGAACCTTCCCTCTTGTGTCAAGTGCAAATTGAATTATTAGCAATTTTTAATTTACTTGATCATTGCCTGAAAAAATGCTGAATAAGATTATTTTTGATGCTGATTCATGAGAACACCCACTCATTGATTCCTTGTTGACAAGTATCTGTCATGATCTAAGGGTCTGGAAGTTCTTACAGCACTTTTCCCTGTTTTAACAATGTTGTTGCACAGTGCTAGTTTTCCATAAGAACCCAAAACTTAAAGCCATCATTCTCTCTAGATCAACCAATGCCTTCAAAAGTTCTGGAGTTTATTGAGCAACTTCACAGATTTTTCTTTCATAGTCCTAGGGACCTGAAACCTGCTACATTCCCACAGATTCCTGAAAATCAGTAATAAAAATGAGCAAGCTTTTCTAAAAAACTTCTCAAAAAACCTCCCATGGTTCAATGATGAACTCTACTCCTTAAACATCACAGAAATCACACAAGGGATCAAAATCAGGATAAAACGTTCCTAGGAAAGAAGGCTGCACTGGTTTAATGTCCACCAAAGCACCTGATCCACAGCAATATCACAGCAAGAGCAGTGATACCAAATTTAAACAGCTATGCTTTGGACATAAAGAATGAAAGCAGCTTTATCTGAGATGTTCCATTTTAAAACAGAGTGAAAGCCATGCATGAAATAAACTCCAACAATTAGGACAAGGTAAAACAGAATCACTCTCTCTACTGTGAGATTCACCAGTTCCCTTTTTCTTGCTACTCCCCTCAGATATCACTGACTTGATCCAGACAAAAACTTTCACTGCAGTTTTCTCTTTTTTCCTATAAGCCTTGAAGTGTTAGACAAATCTATCTGTTCAGTGAAAGTTTTGTTTTCCTTCAAGAAACTGAGATGAAATGCACTTTAGTCTTAAACTCAAAGAAGACAAAATATGCAGTGGAATGCCCATGATCCTATTTAAAAACAAAGGAACACACAAACAAAAACACTACCCAAGAGACGGCTATATTTTGGTGATACTCTACTGAGAAACTTTAAAGACATCTATGAATATTCACTTTTTCACACAGTGCAAACCACCTTTATTGCAACATGCAAGTAGCAGCCTGTTATATCTAGACCAGATATAATTTTATTAATAGAAAATTTCTCTCTCCAAATGAAAGCCTCCCATGAATATTTATCCACAGTCAAATAGGAATGCCTCTCATCTCAGAAAAGGATTCATGAACTTTAATGGCAACTTCAGACAATTTGATAGGTTTCTATTTCCCTCATGTAAACAGCTTTGCATTAGCATATGAATGTCATTATCCATGCTTTAACTTTGCCAGACACTGACCATTTTGTTGCATTTTTAATGGCTTAGCTATGAGTTTTTTCATTAAACATTTTTGATCTACTGTTAGCTTTGATGTCAGCTTGAGAAAGAATTTTGCCGGTTTGCATATCAGTGAGCTAAAAGTTACCTAGAAACACTTCACACCAGCCTAAATTCCAAAAAAAGGCCTTACACAGCTAGACTTGCTCCTCTGTTATAACACAGGTATCTGAGGAAAACACATTAAGCACCACAAAGGGTGCCAAGATATTTGAATCTGTACTGCATGTAACATCATTCTCATTCTTACTGCAGTAGAGGTTTGGGGAAAAATTCATTTCTTATTTTACAGAAAAAAATGTTCTTGAATATGTTACTTCTATATCTTAAGTGAATTCAAATTACATTTATAAATGTGGACTCCCATAGATGAGAGATCCAAAGATGAGAGAGAGATCCCCCTGATACCTTTAAAGAACAAGGAACTTGATTTACATCTTTCTGTTATCTTTTCTATAATAATGACCAACATGTGCCTGATATGAGAGTGATGAGAAGGATTTTTCCTCTATGGAGGAAACCGCAAATATGGTAATTATTAAGGTTTCTGATGCATCTTTACCACCAGAAGAGATTCTGCTCTTCAAGTTTTAAAGTGTCTATTGAAACTTTTCCTAGAAAGAGAAAATAAAGGAATAAAAGGGTTCTTCCTTTACAACTTGTTTAACTTTTATTTTTAACTTGGCTGACCCATCTACAAAAGAGTAAATAAGATTTATATAGAAGAATATCATTATAATGAATTGAAGACAAGGCTACAGTGGTCATCTTTCATCTAAATTGATGTGCACACTTGGATTATAACAAAGTCTATATTTTTACATGCTTGATAAAACATCTCTTATTCAGTATTTCCATCAGTTGAAACTGATTCCTATCTACTACTAATGGTGTATATTCTCATATAACACTTTGTGCTACATTTCCTCAAGTCTCAGTTTAAGGAGTTAATGAAAGTGACTCTCTCCCACAAGAAATCTCACCTAGGAGACATAAGCAAATGGATGCCTCAGAAGGTTGAAATAATTAGATAATCCACCCTGATACAGGCAGGAAATTGCATGCATTGTTTTTACACCTACTGCAATAGATGTAGCCCTGCAGCTTTCATGGATTAACTTAATTATTTGTCATCATCTGCTTATCAGTCTACTTGTGCCTGAAACCAATTCCAGAGTAAAATAAAACACAAGGAACTTGCTATGTCAGTGGACTGAAATCGCTCATGTAACTGCTCCAATCCCTGGTTTACACGGGGCAATGGGAATTGCCATGGGAGTCAGGCTGAGCATCAGTTTTCTCCTTTTTATCACTGTGTCCTAGAAAGGAACAAAATGCTCTGCAGCTGGAAGAGGTGGGTAAACATTTAGAGTCATGTTCCTGTTCCACCCAGCCTCCCAGTGAAATGCTGTTTCCAATTAAATGTGAGTGTTTATACCCCTTCCAGAAGCAACTCTAGAGTTGTGCTGGTTACTATTGTGGCTTTGTCTAAGCACCAACTGCAGTTCAACAGAACTTTTTCACATTTTCCAGTTTCCACTTCTGCTCAATATTCCTCATTTATTTTCACTGGTCTAAAGTCAATCTTCGAGGATGTAGATCACACATTTCTTTAATACGATTTTTGCTTTGGTTATCTATCCATTCCCATACTTTGCAAATGTCTTTAAATCAGTAAAATCATGGTAAAACCTTGATGGAAATGCTGTTTCCCCAGTTAGCTCTGTGCATGTACCTGCAGAGATCCAGGATGGGCTCAGCTTTGGAGCTGCCACCAGGCTGTTTTAACTCCATCTCACCAAACTGTTGCACTCAATATGTATTGACAATGGGAAGAGTGAAGCAGCTGAAAGCTGAAGTCTTCTACAGTGATTTTAATTAAGAGTCTGTCACCATCTGAATTATTGTTGTTACTTTAGGAATTACATTGCAGCATAAATTATTATAATAAAGAAGCCTGGCAATTGTGATCTTAGCCAAAGTGCCTGACAGGGGCTTCGTTTGCAGTGTGCCTTTTGGGCCACTGGGGGAGAAGGAAATTCAGGGATTGCTTCCACTTGGAAGAGGAGCTGCCGTGTTGCTAAAGCTCCCATAATCAACAGCTGTTTAGCTCTGGGGGCAGTAAATGAAGCCCACATCCTTCCCCAGGCCTCTCCTACAGTTTCCCACCCATGTATTTATTCTCTTCCTGGGGCTCAGGTCCCCACACTTGCTCTGTCACTGTGTCCCCAGCTCATCCAACACCTTTCAGCCTGTGCTGTTCTCCCTTACAAACACACACCAGCAGAATGAAACCCAGATAAAATCCTCCCACTCCACATGTGCACCCAAGTACAGTTTGTTTGAAACATGAGGCTCCTGTCTGGGGGCTGACTGTGGCAAACTTGGAGGTAGGTGATGTTATAAAACAGCACAGTTATCAACTGTTCTGAGGGGAAAAGCAGCTGTTCTGAATGCACAACAGTACTTTACCAAAACACGAGGAAAATCATACAGAAGCCAAAGGCTTTATTTAACAGAGGAGTGACACCTGTGTGCTGGGATCCCTCCTGTGTGCCCAGTCCCGGTGCGTGGTGACAAGGAGCCGCTGTGGAGGCTGTGACAGGGCCTGCCAGCTGTGTCACGCCCCTGCCATGGACAGAGGAGCAGGAGGAAGCCACAGTCCCACCGAGAGCAGGGGATGCAGCTCCGACACTCACAGGAACACTCTGCATTGTGACCGCGGGGACAGCCACGACAGCCACCTCCAGTGCCACATCCCTGCACCTCCAGTGCTACATCCCTGCCTCCTCCAGTGCCACATCCCTGTCACCTCCAGCGCCACATCCCTGCACCTCCTGTGCCACATCCCTGACACCTCCAGAGCCACATCCTTGTCGCCTCCAGCGCCACATCCCTGACCCTCCAGCGCCACATCCCTGCCATCTCCAGTGCCACATCCCTGACACCTCCAGCGCTCCCCAAGGACCGGCTGCTTTTGTATCCTCCGACCCTTTTCCTTTCCGAGAAATAGAAGCAATAAAGGCAGGGGGAGCAGGGTCAGACTGTCCCTGCCAGAGGAGCAGCGCTCGGGAAGGGAAGCGATGCCCGCAGCGGCTCTGTGGTCCTCAGGCTCCCCCTGCCTGCATCCCATCCACAGCCACCGGCAGCACCAAAACAGCCACCGGATTATTTCCTGCTGCATTCTGAACCATCCCGGACCTCTGGGTTGAGGTTCCTTTCCCTTCTCATCGAGAACTACATTGATTGAATTTACAAAAGCGTCTCTTGGCTAATGCGATGCAGATGTAGCTCGTTTCTCAGCAGACGGATGCGATGTTTTTACAATGTGTCCCCAAGGCCAACCAAAACTACAACAGCAAATAGCTGAGTGTCATATAAAATTCACACTCTAAATGAGAGAGAAATAATCTTGGCGGTGGGTTAAGCAGAATAACAAAAATGCGGAAGATATTAAATACATTTTCAAGATAATTGAAGACCTTTTTTTTATTTTGTTATTTAGTTTCATTATCTTTTTTGCTAAGCTGCACTTAATTATACAACTTTTTAATTTGGAGTATGATTTTAATGCCCATTTCGGGATAACTCCCTAAAAACTGCACTTCAAGTTGCAGCATTTAATTCTAAATAGTCAGCAATGTTGCCTTCAGAAATACAAAGCTCTTGGGTGAAAAAATATCACTGCCTTAGGCTAGGGCCAGAGTTTCACTCCTGCTTGCAAAAGTAAAATGATTTGCATCATTTCTTTCAGATTGTTGTAGTATGTCAGGTTGTGGAGAGCATTAGAGTGGACTATTTTCATTATTAAGTTTTATATATATACACACACACATATATAAAAAGCTGGAATCTTACAGTATTTTTTTTTGCCAAGAAATAAGAGCTTAAACAATTTGTTATTTTTATATGTTTACCCAGGCTTCACCTTAGACCATTTATTGTCTGAAAAACAATCTGTTAACATTTAAAACACCCAGGGTCTGCCCTGCATTACTTGGGTTTCGTTCCAAAAGCAGCATTATGTGTTGGTTGGAAAGCAAATAAAACATGTTTGCACAGCTGATGTCATCTCTCTCCGGTGTGGGTCTGCACAGTTCACACACCACCACCACCACCATCCTTCACAGCTCTCCCCACAAAATAGATCTGGCAAGAAAAGCCTAAAGCTCATTTAGGAAAAATTGGGCAAATCTTCACCTTTCACAGCTGGGTCTCTTCCAGCAGATCTGATTAACTGGTTTGGCAGCCACTCTACCAGAAAGCCACAGCACAGTGTAACACAGCGCTACTCTACAGCTTTATCTTAATTGCAAATCATGAGGTTATTTACAGGTACTCAGAGAGTGATAGATACTCCTAGTCCTCAGTTCAGAATCTCTTTAAAGGAACATGAAAATAATAGCCATTCTCTCCCCTACAAGCAGATCCAGGCTCTGCTGAGCCCCCAAGAGTGGAATTCACCCAATGTCAAGGACCTTCATTGAGACTCTCAGGTACAAAAGGGTGCCAAGGTCTTGTACTACCATCAAGCAGTATTTCCAAAGCAGTGCCTTAGATTGCAGTTTCAGAGGTATTAGTCCTGCTCAATGCTATTCTTTCAAAGTCTTTCTCAAACCACATTATTTGTGTGGGCAAATTTTCTGGTTTGCTTCTGTTCTTCACACAAGGGACAACTATATTTGAATAGCAGTTGAAATGATTCCATGTATGTTTTGTACAGAGCAATATGGCATCTTGAGTAAATGTTTTTTCATAGTCTCATATTTGAAATATAATAAAAAATAATCCCAAGGTATAGGATTTGCACTCACATTTGTGAGGCCTGTTTTACCCTTTTTATAGATTTTTTTTAAAAAAAAATAACCCCCAAACTAGAAATTTGTTCTTTATGCAGTCTTGTTCCTTGTTTTCTATCCAACTCCAAGACCTAGAAATATAAATAGCACCAGAGTAAACCGGGCATTAAAACATGCAGTAACTCTTTCTGCAGGCATAAAGAAAAGTGACTCACTTGTGACAGGTATATCCATTTGATCATTACCTGAAAGTATTCAGAACATTCATCCCTGGGAAACAAATCATCCTGCTAGGGCTGAGGGCTGTCATATTTTATGCAACTCATGCCTTTAGTGAATCAAGATTATTACATCCCCCAATATAAGCCTAAAGGAGAATCACAGTAGAGAATTAGGCTGCAAATTTTCTCATTAGAAGGAAGTTGAGAATTTTGGTCTGAACCCAGAATCTTCCCCTAAGCTACGAAGCATTCACACAAAGTCCCCTAGAACAGCATTCTCTGCTACACATCTGTTATATACTTCATTGCAGAGTTTTCTGAAACTCAAGTTCCATGACATTTCCCCAGAAATCCTCATTTTCACATCCCTCACTCCACACCACGTAAGAGCAGCATCACAAGTTAACACATCCAATAAATACCAGAATCCTTTGTACAGGGAAAGACAGACCAACAGGACAGTACAAAATAAAGAGCAGCAGCAATATGTTACCCAGTCCTGGCTCCCAAAACAGAAACTGTGAATTCCCAGTTCCCAAAACATCAGAGCTATGTGATCTCTACAGAAGGAAAGAAAGGGTTCTGACTCAGCCTTGTGTTTAGCAGCATTTCTGTCACAGGCTCAGGAGGCATTCCTGCAAGACTCAGCTGCACTCATGCTGAACAGCAGGAAGGGAATGCATGGAAGGAATGTCACTGTTATGCTGCACCTCTAATCTAATCAGATTCTTTCTCAGGATCAAGTTGTATATTTTAAAAAAATTGCCTGGTTTTACCAATCTACCTAACCCATATTTGCATCTCCTGCCAAATCTCAGTGTTACAGCGACTGCAGCACTCGTGAACCCCTGTCAGGCCAGTTAAGAGCACCACACCATGGGCCTCTCTTCTTCCCCCTGGCACAGGGAGGGAGCTGCAGGCTTGGCTTTGAGATGTGATCATGGCAGGCAGGAAGACGGTGATTAGCTGGAGTTAAGTTGAAGGACAGAAAACAAAAGGACCCAAGGATGTTGCCCCTCTCCACCCTGCCAAGGCATCAGGGGAAAAGTAGATAAGAAAAGTAGTCTTTAGAGTTTAGAATATAGGATGATATGGTAATACAGCAGTTCTCATAGGCTGCATGCAAAGTCTGTAGGTTTTGTATCTTGCACCAGTTGGTCACTGTAAATTAGAATATTCAACACAAAAAGAGATATAAGGTATTGTAACAAGGTCCTGGCTCTCTCTTACCGCTCTTATCTCTCTCCATTACCGCTCTGACCCCTGCCACTTTCTTACTTCTCTTACCCCTCTTAGCTCTTTTACCTCCCTTACCTCATACCCCCTCTCTCTCTCCCTCTCTCTTTGGGGCTTCTCTTCAGCCCAGGCTGGTGGCTGAAGGCAAAGCCCTTTTTACCCACGACCCTTGCAATAAAACCACGTGTTTCTAGAATATCTCAGGTCTGTAGAGTTCCTTGTCCCTGCCATCCACGGATGATCCTACAAGCCCGGCCCTTCCTTTGGCCCCAGCACTTCACATCCCTTGGGGGCAGCACTAGCACAGACACCTTGCTCTCCCAGCAGCAGCTGCCTTCGACTTGAGAGGACAGCTGGGGAATCAGAATGGGCTGTTTCGTGTGCCTGTCCCTTGTTCATTACTTGGGCTCATTAAACATTTCAGGAGGTAGGGGCTGGGTCTGCCCAGAGAAACACTGGTTTGAGAATCCCAGCAGAGATTTGATGCCACCTCTGTCCCTCCTGCCCTCAGCTCTCCCAGTTCTTCAAGCAGAGTCACAAATTAGGCCACATAACTGAATGACTCCCTGTAGTTTTCATTAAAATATCCATCTTCTAGCTCCATTTGGGAGCTTACTTTTCTTCCTCTGCCTTGTCCACTCCCACCCCAATGAGCCTGCAGCTCCTTCAGAGGGCAGGGCCAGATGTGGCAATGGTGTCTCTTTACCAACACTTAACAACACTGCATAAACACCTGGGGAAATATGGAAGACGTGTTTATAGTAGCTGCATTTCATAAGAGAGATTTATAGGCCTATTAAAAATTATTAGTCTTTACTTCTTCAGTGCCAAAGCTGCTTTCACAAACTGCTCTCGACAATTTCATATCCAGAGTCTGCAGGATGCTTATTTTCACATTTTTAAAGTGTAATATTTCCTTCATCGTTAGGGGTTTTTTTGTTTTGTTGTTTAAAACAGCATTTCCCTTTATTCTGACCTAGCAATTCAGTTTAAAAATATACATTACACTTATGGCATGGATGGACAGCATGACTGCAGGCACTGCTGTGAGCAATGCTGAGAAGTTCCCAAGTGTCCAAATAACTAAAATGTGCATGTTTCAATTGCTGATATACTTTGATTGGATTCAGGGGCCTGGGAAAAGACTGGGAAAGCCTTCAATATTTTCAGAGGCAAGCATGGAGGCAGGACAATGAAAATGTCCTTTTCAAATTGGATAGAGTGCCAGATCTCACCTTTCCATCCTCTAATTCACAAAGAAACAGAAGGATCAGCCCCACCATTTCTTACTCATGAAGGCAGTGATTCCTTCCTTCAGCATCCACAAATCCATTCTCAGTGGCTACAAGGAGAAAACAGGACTATAATCCTCGATTTTGTTCAGTTTAATAAACTGATAAAACCATTTGCATACATAGTTTTCTTGGAATTCAAATTAGGAAATCATTCCTGCTCTAATACATGAGCTGTAGATGATACAGCAGAGAAAAGGGTTAAATTCAGGAGTAGTTTCATTTTAATCTATACAATAATGAATAATAATAAAAAAAAAAATCAATATTTTCAGAATTTTGAGCTGAAGCAATAGATGGAAAATGCCCTGCCCCCCAAGTTTCATTTGGGTTTTCTTGGGAGGAAATTTATATCAGAACTTTCTCAGCATACAAAGACCTTTGAAATGGGCTTTTTCTCTGTTTACAAAAGCAATCCTTTGTGTGATACAGACATTCTGAACAACAACAAGAAAATGACAATAAAAATGTATCTGCCTGGAATCTATTACCTGCTTCCCTAAATAATAACAAACCACAGTACTATGACTCTGTGCTACAATTGCCAAAAAAAGGATTATTCCTATTTCTCAGGAGGATACCAAAGCTCTGTGTTTGCAGTCAAGGCATTTTCAAAGATTCCTGTCCATCACATCCCTGGAGTCTGCAGCTCTGGTCAGGTACTCCAGGTTATAGACAGCAGTTACAGTCAAATTGTGTTAATAATTAAACAAGGCTGTTCAGAAGCAGCCATCATAATTTACATGCTGAAACAGGTAAAATCTCAGTGGTAAATCACAGTGACAAAAAATGGTTTATTCAGGTTAATCCTAGTTAAATCATATAAATGTTTCAATATATGCCAGATGTCTTTTTTACAGAGAAGATGAACGTGACCTGAATAGAAGAAGACTGATTTCACACCCAGCTAAAGCCATTCACAAGAAGAGGGGACAAAATTCCAAGCTGGCAGGTAAGACACGAAACAACTTGAAGTTTTCCTTCAGACTTTGGTGGCTCCCACTGTGCAATATAACCCAGTAACACCATTTGGCAACAGCAGCAAGTCATCACTGACCAGAAAAGAAATCAAAACTCAGCACTAGCCCAAATTATCTGCTGAAACAGGAAAGATGCTGCAAAACAAGATGTTGCAATACTCCAGAGCGGTGGAGTTTGTAAGCTGAAGGACAATGACTTTCAAGATCTCTTGCTAAAAACAATTGGGTGGGACCAATTCCTTAATTTTTATGGAGCTGAATACAGCTCAAAATGGCACCAAGTTGGGCATCCTTTTTTTACTGCAACACCTATTATTTTCCAGTGCTAATCTGCTGGAAGGAAACTATCAGCTTGAGATTACCTAATGTGTACCCAGCTTCCTGAGCAATTCTGGTTTTCCTCTAAATACAAAGGAAAATAAATATGTCTGGAAAAGTACTCCTGTGTGTAGGGAATACAAGAACAAACTCCTTTTTCCCTAATTAGCTACCTTGGAATGGTTTTGCATCAATGATGAAAGTGGCATGACTCATAGGAATAATTATTTTTATGGGTACAAACACACTGCAATCAGGACTGGAGCCCACATAATTATTCCCAGTAAGTTCATTGAGCAGATAGGGAGTTTCTCACATGTGTGATTGCAATGTATAAACCCACACTTGTATTTCTTTCTTTGCTTGTTTATTTTAAATTATTATCATTATTATTGTTGTTACTTTAAGCACTTTTAGACATAAAAACTTGGGAGCTGTTCTGTGCTGTGTAAAGCAGACTGCAAACTCTGAGATCACAGCTGGGAAACAGAGTGAGCTGTGCTCACTGAGGGCTGTTATAAAATTAAAATACAAAGTCAAGTGAACAAAAGAAAGCAATATTCAAATCAGATACATGGACAGGATCTGGGTACTTTCAAAAAAACATCCTAAAATATCATCTGGAGTTTTGGAGAATGCGGAAAATCATGTAGGGAGAACAAATTGCCTTAATGTCAAGGATCAATCACTAAATTCTAAAAACATTTGATTAGATAAATGCAAGGCAAAGTGACACCCTATGCCAATACTGTTTGTATGGATGGACATTAGGAATGTACATGTACAAACATCAGCAGCTAATGCTTCAGAGCACCTCCAGAAATGTGCATCTTTATTCTTCTCCCTGCCTGAAACATATGCTCAGTTATACCCACTTCTCTGCACACGTGCAGCAGGTGCTTTTAGTGCACATGTTGGGCCTTTTGATACAAACTTTAATTTACAGTTAGTGGCACAACTGCTGTTTTTCTCAGCATTAGTAGTAGAGAGAGAGAGGCATCAACTTTTGAGATGCCAGTGTTTTCACAAGCACAGGCAGCGTCCTCACAGCATCAGATACCAGCAATATCAATAACTGAGCAATAATTATCTGCAGTCAAAACTGAAGCACATAACAGAATTAAACATCTCCTTTCACTGAAAAAGGAAGGGTGGCTAAGAAAATCCCCCTGTGGGTGTAAATTAACTATCCAGAAACACAGAACCCACAACACCATACCTGCAGTAACACACTCTGAAGACAAACACAGAATGAAAGCATGGAACAGAAGCCAAGTTTTTACTGTTTTCCCTCCATGCCATGGTCAAGAGGCAGCACACCACATATGCATTTCTGATGGTTTCACAGAAAGTTCATGCCTACAGGGCTTTGGACTATAATTAAAATAAATCAAGCAACAATAATTAATCAAAAAATCCAACCATCTAAGCTCAGGCCAAATGTGGTGAGACCTTGGAGGTGTCACACAACATCCCTGATGCCCCAGGACCAGGATAACATCACTACAAATGGGTAAGGCTTGAGCAGAATCCATGCAGGTCTTAAGAAGAATCTGTGCAACCCCACAAGGAGGGACAGGAGCACAATGAGAAGACAGAGCCTTGTGTATCTTTAAGCACTGTGTGATTTTGTTTCACCTCACTTTTATCCTAAACAATCTTTTTTGTTATCTATTACCTTCTGAGGTGAGTGATCAAAATCTTTGTACAACACTTTGTGGGTAGCTTTTCCCTGTCTGTTTGCCATAATTTCTCTCACATGAATTACCACACCAACAAAAGACAAAGGGGAAATTTGTCAAACATATTATAGATCCTCCTTTTTCTTTCTGAAAAAGTAGTCTTTATACAATATAATCTTGTATTAATACAGATATGGCATCCCTAAAAATTACAACAGATAATTAGATCATGGACACCTTTCAGCAGCAGGACAATTATTTTTTCCTTGTCTGCAGCTAGTAGCTAAGAATAGCAGATAAGCTATTTCTAGACAACTCTAATAAGACTGTGGCTTTATCTGAGCCCAGAGATATCCTCTTTCCCTGCAAGTTGCTTGGAACTCAAGACCTGATAGATGCATGTTAGAACCTTTTCATAAATCCAGTAATGAAAAGTAAAGTCATTTTAAAGGCAGCCAAGTGAGATTGGCAATGCCAGCATTTCAAAGTAATGTCTGAATACACTGAAAGTTTTGTCACTTGAGTCTCTGAAAAACTAGCAAATAGATAAATTTTCTTAATTATTCCATCTTCCAATCAAATTTTATCAATGCACTAGAAGTTCTCCTAAGCAAAGTCTTTGCAATCTAAAATGACTCCATAATTCCACACTTCAGTGGCTGGGCACGGTGCTGAGCCACAGGGGATGTTCATGGCTGTGTCAAAAGCTCAGCCCAAACTCACAGGCAGTATCCCATGAGATTCTTCCAAGCAAATCCCTGAACAGGCCAGAACCCTGATCTTTGTCTTTGTCTGAATCCTGAACAGTCAATTCACAGTCACTGCAGCCAAAATTGTCCCCAAATTTCATTCCTTTCTTCATAAAATAAATAAAATAAAAAAACTCTTCAACTACTTCATTCTGATATTGCTTCCCTCCACCTTTACATTGTAAATTATGCCACAGCATATTTAGTAAGATTTTAAAATTATACACCAAGCACAGGGCTTGTCAAGGTTCCTTGAAGTTATTAAAAAAAAATTCCAAGTCACCTCTTTTTTCAGACCATTTTGATATCAGAGAAATAGCATTTGCTACAGAAAAAGCCAAACAAAACACTTTATCAGTATTTTTCTTAACAAGTTCTTTCTTTGGCCTTGAAAAATAGAATAGTGCCAAGCTGTAAGAGCCAGCCCAGAGAAAAAAAGACATCTCCCAGTGCAGGAGAGATGCTCCCTATGCACAAACCAGACCTTGCTCACAACCAGCTGCATTGCCTACTGGCATTTCTTTCAGAAAACTTAATTATTCATGCCCTAACTAGACCAAGAAGCACCCCTCTGAAAATGCAAAATTATTTTTCATCAAGTTTTGTTTCATGTTCTAGAAAGAGCCCAGCAGCAAATATCTCACCCAGGGACCAAACACGGAACAGCGACGCTGGGTTTTGTTTGCATGGAGCTCATCAGCTTCACCCTGCTGTGCAGGGGCTTCAAACTATTATTTTAGAATTTAATTTGAAATTATCAAGTTGCCAGCAAAGTCAGTTTTCATGGGTGTACACAGATACACACCGGGATTGTGTCAAATTCTGGGGAGAGCTCAGATTGGGCACTGCTGATTTCCTCTCCTGAGCCCAGGCCAGGTGACAGTGCAGCTCTCAGAGCCCTCTGCTGCCTCTTGGGGCACCCAGGGCACTGAAAGCCTTCATCAGACCATGGCTGTAAAACAGAGAAAGAGAGGATGGTGCTGAGGACAGGAAAATGGAGAAGTGACAGGAGCCACAGGCTGCAGGGGCTGCTCTATGCACAGGGCAGGACGAGGCACTGCTGGAATTGCCCCCTGTGCTCCCTGTGCCCACTGTCCCTCTTCTCCCCATCAGGCTTATGCCTGACATCCCTCACACAGAATCATTCACAGAAAAAAAAAAAAAAAAAGAATCACACTCCTGCTGAACTGAAACTCCTTCAGAGTACTTTGTAACATTGGTCTTATTGATTTATCTATTTAAAGCAATGTCAGAATTTTGCCATTAATATTTGATTGGTGTTTTTAGACCCTTACAAGAATTGCTCAGACCATAAAAAGGTGTTACAGTAAAGCACCACAGGCAGAAGAGCCTTACTCTGAAGCCTGTGGATGTTGGTTGGCACTGTGTTCTACATCTGACAGCTCTCACAAGGGGTCCTTACCTCATTGCCATGACCTGGCTTCTCAGCACACATGGATTTAAAAATAAAATTAAATAAAAAGGACTGAAAGTGGCAAAACAAAACTCAATTTGTGGACAGTCATAGAACAAAAAGTGATGTGTATCAAACAAAAGCATGATGTGTATCAAATAATCAAAGTAAATTCAACATAGTGTGCATTAAGGATTTGCCCATTTTAGCAGATCTTGTTGCTGCTAAAGGAATAAGGTGAAAGCTTTCCACCTAAGAATGCACTGTTATAAATTAAAAGTTCTGTCTTGTTTCTTCAAATTCAAAGAAAAATAGATCCTGGGATACTTTGAAAGGTGTGTGTTGCCCCAAACATACTTGGTATTCTGAAAACAAAACTCACAACAGGAGCAATCACGCTTTGAGAAGGAAGGAGAAGAGCAGCAAAGAAATCTTGTCAATGAATTTATGCAAGGGCTTATACACAAGCAGAACTAAAATGCATTTGTTCTTCAGAGTACAAACTACGTTAAAAATGGTGTCAGGAGAATAAAGCAGCCCAGAAAACTGATAGCAATCTATCCACACTAATGACCTAGAGGAAAATTCAAGCTGCCAGTGGAACTGCCCAACTTGTTATCAATGAGTATTTGATGGGAAAGCATTTCCCAGAGTTTGCCATCTGACATCTTGGACCATCACCCTACAAAGATATGTTTGACAGAGTAGAAGGCATTCAAACCCTTGGCTGTGTTAGTAGAAGCATGCCAGTTTTCATTTCTAGAAGAGGAATACTGTTTGTATTAAGTTCAGATAGAGGTGGCAGTGGTACTTAGACTTTCAGAAGGCTGAGCCATCCCAGGGTCACCCAGCATTATGCAGTTTGTAACTTTGGTGGGCTGAAGATTTCTATCCCAGGTATCCACAGCAGTCCCTGCTTTCTGAAAAAATACAGAAGCGAGTTCTGCAAAACTTCTGAAATTAATTAAATTAAGAAATAAATCTCTTAATACATTCTTTTATTCTTTTTCTATGATAAAATACTCACAGCCCTTTCTGCTGAGGTGATCTAGCCCAGTACACCTGTAACCTTTAGCAGGCACTTCAATTTTGGCTACATTTAAAATTCTAGATATCTCAGCAGTTGCATTGTTGCTCAGAAATTGTCCCAAATGTGACAAAATTCTGAGCTTCTGTGATTCCTCAGCTTTTACTTTCATAGCATTCAAAATACATGAGAATCAGGAAGATTCACACTTAAAGCATTTTCAAAATCAATACTACAACTTGAGCACTAATTTATTAAAATTTAATATAGAAAGAAAACACTATATTAAAAATTGAGTTATCACCAGGGACTAGAGCAGGACTGCAGGAATTTAAGACCAACTAATTGAACCCCAAATAGATCACTTGGCTGGTACTCCTGAAATATGCAACAGATCCTGCCCCTTGAATAATAAAACACTGGAAACGCCTGCCAAGTTAATAAATTTTTGTGTCTCACTGAGGTTACAAAGCACACAGCTCCCAAGTGACAAGCTCCATACCCTTGGGTGTGATAAAATTTCCCATAAAGTTGCTGTGGTAGTTTGAATCTTTTCTCCTGTTCAGGGTCAAACTCTCTCTCCTGAGATGTTCATGATGTGTGCAATGTCAGAGGGAACTTACACACTCATCCTACAGAGGAACTAAATATTAAGCTATGTAAAAGCACCACATTACTGTCTGTTATAAAGCCTGAGTCTGTTATTATATCCACAGGATAAATAAGAATAAACTCCTTTGAAGTCAGTAGAATCAAAACTCTAAATGCCAAGAACAGAATTAGATCTTTCAGTCTGGGCTCTCTACCCCACAGGCAGAAGTGAAGGACTGATAGAATTGTATGTATTAAAAAAAAATAAATTTGCAGACAGCTTTAAGAATTATCGTACCAAGAAAAGCATGTTAACAAAGTCATGAAAGGCTTTTCTATGAAAATAAATTCAACAGAGAATGGAAGGAAGAAAAGACAGACACATTGATGTTGCCATGATTTTTCATGGCTGGAGAAATGCAAACTGAAGCAGGAGAGATTTGTAGTTCATCTGAAAGACAGTATCTGCCAGCAAAGATGTTCCCTGGCAGGAGCACAGTGCAAGTGTCTTTTGACAATTCTGATCAAGAAGTGCCCTAGTTAGTATTCAAGATGGCCATCATGATAGATTAGATGAATAATTTTTGTTCTTTGTCAGGACTTGGATATTATCTGCCTACAATACATCTGTATCAGTGCACTCTTAATTACCAAGTAAAGGACAGATAGAACAGCACAAAACTTTTCTACACATCCTTTATGCTCAGATAATGACAAGCTCGTGTAAATTATGGCATATATTACAAAAGCAAACACAAAAGCTCCCTTTCATTATCACTCACTACACACGTAGCATTCTGAAGAGCTGAAGGGAGAGGGTTGTTAAACAAGATTCATCAGGTTAAAGAGTAAACTGCAGGACCTGAGACAAGAAAAGTTCAGTCCCTAGACCTCTCTTTATCATCTATCTTACGGTAGTTATGCAGAACAAGCAGCAAGATTTAGATTCAATCTGCTTGTAGATAATTAATGGAGAAAGAACTTGAGGGTGACACAAAAACATCAAACTGTTCTGCAAGTTCTTTCCCTGTTTTCTTTAGAATTAAGGCTTCCTGTCTGTCCAGATTGATGAATAACAGGGTACAGAATGTCCTCTATAAAAAAAAAATCTCTTTCATTATTTCACATCTGCACTTTATTTATGTATCCATTTAGTCACTTGGAACTCTAGAAAAGGGCATTTGCTTTGGTGGGCAGTCATAAGCTTAGGATCATCTGTGGGGTTTTTTTTAGCATTTTCCCCAACCAACTAAGGAGCAGAACACAAGCTTTTAAGCTGTTCTTGTCCTATAACATGTGGTTTGGCTTTTGTTCTTTTCCCGATAAATGTAGGTTTGTTATAGTCTTGGGAGATTTCTTTGTGGGCTGCAGTGGATGGCAAGAGCTGGAGTAGGTATTATGTTCTCTTTAGAGCTAAGGCCCTTTTGCACAGTTCCTGTGGAGATTTAGATCAGAGGGTTTAAATCCTATGCTCCTATATTCTGCATTTCTTCCATTCTAGATAGCAGCATCTTGATTTGTTCCTTTCCCTACAGCCTGATAGATTTCCCTCAAAGAAAACTTATTTCCAAAGAATTCTAGATTATCTTCTCTGTTTTAAATAATTTAGCATTTGCTGCCACTGAATATTATTTCATTCTAATAGGCACTCAAGTACCTTAACACTGTCTTTGCTCATTGCTTCATTGTTTTTTATGGGAAAAACCAAATTAATGATCAGCAGATCTGATGCATCAGCCCAGATGCCTGAAAAATAGGAACTGAACAAACAAAAAAAACCAAGGTAGTTCTGAAACTGCCATGCTATGATATCATATCTGCTGTGCATTTGTGCAAGAGGAACTGTTACACATCTCCCAGCACACAGTAATTGATACAGTAAACTACTGGCCTGGAAAATTGCTATTGAAAACACATAATCAACCTTTCGAAGTCTATAAACCCAGGGAGATGCAATTCTGCTTCCTCAGGACATGTCTGCCCAGTCAGTTTAGGCTTCAGCTTCAGGAAATGGAGGTGAACAAATTGCAGAAAACTGCTCTTAGAGAGAGAAGTTTGTTCAGAATCTTGTCATCATGTGGCATAAACTTTCTAAGACTTCAAGTCTTCTGAAAGTACACAGGCCAATGCAATAACATGGGAACTGCATATTCTGAAAATTTCTCCATCAGCCAAGAAGCAGTAAATATATATTAGCATATATTTATACATTAAAAAAAAAAATAAAAGAGGTTTGCCTTTTGATTTACCTGACTTGATACAATTCTAGCTGTACTTCTGTGCACTGCTAGGCTTTGGTGGTGTATTGCATAAGACCTACCAAAGCACCAATCAGGCTGAGGTACTGCTGGGTTTCCCATTTGTACATGCACTCTGCCAGGGGATTCCGATACATCCGAGGTTAAATCATAAAAGGCAATTCATTATTTCACATAGATGGGGGAAAATTAATAAAATATATCATTTACTTGTCTGAAAAATATTCCCTATAGTAGTGGAACACTTCCCATTAAAGGACACTCATCTTCAGTATACTTCCAAGTATCCATGGAATATTCCAAGTACTGAGCTACAAAAATCCACAAACAAATGATTGGTTGTAATTTGATGCTTGAATGCATTTCTGCAGCAATTAAATCTACCTTTGTCATTTTAGAAGGCCAGTTAAAATTCTTCTTTTCATGCCAAAGTTCTAAAATTGACTTGAGATATGGCTCCTAGCTGGGCTCACAAACTGCCTTCTTCAGCAATTAAAATTGATTGAAAGTATTGATCAAAAGGTGCAGCATTTTTATTGGAGTCTCAGAATGTCATCAGTAGATACTGAACGTGACCCTGGCAGAGGAACTGACTCCCCAAGGTGAGGACACTTAACCCCCTGTCACACCTTTGCCCTTTTCAAGCACTAAATACTTCAGAAAGCAATGACTGAGCCAGCATTTTCCAAATCTTGGGTTAGCATCTGGAGATGTCAAAGTTTTTGGGAAACTGTCATGGACCCACAGGCAAAGAGAAAAAGAACAGCCACACTTAATCACAGGAGTTTCATCTGACCCTCAAACCTGTAACAACCCATCCTGTGTTGCAGATCCTTGCAGCTCTTGATATGAATTTAAGGACACTCAGGTCACCAGGATTAACAGCTCTTGGCAGCATTTCACCACCATCTCAAAGAGAAGCTGCTTTTAAGACAGCTTTTCATAGAGTATGGATTTCTGGTTCCAAGCTTTATCTCCAGGCAGACCCCCACTGAGAACTGATAATTCTGTTTTAACCTACATCCAACTCCTCTTAATTTTAAAGTGGTCTTCTTGGAAGTAGTGAACTTGGTGAAAAACCTGTGACAGGTACTAACTTTTGACAAAGATTCTTGGCTCAAGTCTCTTTCATTTCTGCTAAGGCTACTTTACAGCTATCAAAACTTTGCATTATCTCAACCAACCACAACTTGCTGAGTTGAAAAAGCCTTTTTATCTAAAGATAGAGGTGTGCTCAGTGTGACAGGTTTCTGGGGCAGTAGAGGTACAATGAAAAGATCCTGTAAAGATAAGTCATTTAAGATAGAGTTCATTCAGTAGCTCAGCATTGAAGGGTGTTCCTAACTTAGTGCATGGGTTAAAAAACTTGTTCCCTGCCTTCTGACCCAAACTCACCACCAAGGATTAACCTCTGGATTTTTATTTTTTAACAGCAGAACTTTCTGGCCAGATGTCTGCTGCTCATTAGGCTCTTCTTCCTCTCTGCTGAACAGTTTGGACATTATTGCCTGGTCCCCACAGTGGATAACTGTGAGGCTCAGAGAGGTGAATTTGCAGATCTCAGCCTTCCTTTTGCACACATATTGTAACATCTCTCCATGTTTGCTTCATCTGTGGGAAAAGTAACCCTTCAGATCAAGCCACATGGGACTGGACTAGGAAGGATTTGTTTGCGTTCTGTTCACATTTTCTCCAAATTCTACAGATAAAAATTTTAAAATGCATCACACGTAAAAAAAATAAATTAGTCCCACATACCAATTTATCAGAACTTATTTATGAATAGTCGCATATTAAAATGAAAATGTTATAGGATTTTTGCTAATTTACTAAAGGGAAAACCATGAATGCTAACTATCAATTTTAATTGTTTTTCAGAAAGTGAGAAAGAGAGAATTCCACCAACTCTGTAGTTTGGATTAGGATATCAGGACTTGGAAACTTACCAAAAGTAATTTTACCCCTCTGCTAGGATTTTTTAAACTTTGTTTTTATGTTAATTCTATCTCTTAATCAGCAAAATAAAATTCAGTCATTTTGCCCTACAAGGCTTATTGGACGAACCAATACACTGCCCATCTCTCAGATGCTCCACAAGCAGGGTGAAAATGTAAACAAGACATTGCAGCATCACCCCGTGGCTCTCACAGGGACACCCTAAAAAAGAGACCATCAGCTCTCACCTATCCAGAGGGGCTGCAATCCTGACAGCCCAGGCACATTTACTGCTCCTCTGACACAAGGCAGGGACAGGCTCTTGGGCAGGCTGCTCACAGATGCTCCCATACTGCAATCAAATATCACTAAAACAGTCTAGAGCTTTAGAGTAAGACTAGAACATGTTATTTGTTTAAAAAAAAAATTTAGAAACAAGGTGTTTGACTGATATTGTCAGGTTTAAGAATAGAGGATGATGCTCCAGAGAAGCCTATATTATACATGAAAAAAAAAACTCAAAAAAATTGCTGGTCATTGTCTCAGAACATTAAATCCCACAAATTAGTAGATACTGAAACTACGATTTCTAAAATCTGACGGATGTTGGCAAAGAATATTTGGGGTAATGTGAAATTGCACTCAATGAAGTGGCAAGAAAAAGAAAGGGAAAAGGAAAAACTATGTTAAACCCAAATCCTGTACACACAGCTAAGTGTGCTACAAGTTGATAAGAGACTAATATTTGAAGCCAAGTTCTCCATAAAAAACTTGTATGTGCTGAGGACAGCTTCCCCTCTAGTAGACAAATTAGTTTTGTTTAAAAAAATATCTATTTCTTATCCTGGGCTTTAGCTACATTTCTGCTTCTCAATAGTTAAAATGAATTTTTACTACACATCAGCATTAAAGTGGTGTAGCAGGAACACTTCTGACTGAGAATGTTGCAGTTCAGCCCATCCCACTGGACACAATGCTATGGAGGAAGTGCACGGTGAAAATTCATCATCATTTGGACACCAGCAACAACCAAGTTTTGTAATTTGCAGCTTATTAAAACCTTGAGTTGTTCCTTGCCACAAATCTACTGTATGAAGAAAAAACTTTACTTTTTTTTTATTTTCAGTGTCCTCTTTTCTAAAGCATGTGGCTCAGGCAGTCAGATATCCAGGTACAAAAACCCACTGTGGATCTGCACAGGTAAAAGTAATTTCAATATTGCAGTGGTTGTCTTAATATGCAATTGAATTGATTCAGTGTGTGGTTTAGAAGGAAATTATTTTAAATTCAGGGCAAGAAGCCAACTGAAATCATAGCTACACTTAATGTAACGCTGTAGACTGCAAACATGTTTGTTCCCATAAACATGTAGCAATTCAGTTTAAAACAAACTTCTTGGGTAGTGAGATCTTAATCATGTCCTCCTGCAGCATAAAGACCAGCTTTTTTCTGTGTAACTTCTAGAAAGCAATATGTAAAATTACCCAGTGTGGATTTAAATTAACCAGAGCTCAATTCCATTGATGATACCTGTGGATTTAATTATTCTTGTCTCTTCTCAACTGAACATTGTAGGGGTCTTTGCCCTATTCTATTTTTTTTTTCCAAATGATAATTATAATTTCACAAGACTAGTGGTACAGCAGCAACGCATAAAGCTGCCATGTAAAAAACTGTAGTTCCAAGTACACCTTTGTATTTTCATTAATGGCATTTACAATTTAAGATTTTACATTCTGATGGAAGATAAGAAAATCTATTCCCTGGCCCTTTTCTTTTAATTTTGGAGAGACACCTTCCAGAGCTCTGACTTTACCACATAAGTAGCAGTAACCACTCCTCCTGCACTTCAACATTCTAGACTGCTGCCAGGAAAATTCAGCTATTTCCCCAAACAGAGGGTCAGGAAACAAAGCACCTTGGCAGGACTTTGTTAGAGTCCATCATTGACAGGGATGTGCTCTGCCCCTCAGCAGGGCACTCATGCCCAGGAGGCACAGCCTGGAGCTGGAGCTGCTGCCCACCCCAGGGCACGAGTTTGCAGGAGGAGAAGGCAGCAGGGCTGTGCTGGACTGTGCTGTAGGCACAGCCATATCCCAGCTCACAATAAATGGAACTGGAGCCCTAAGGAGATTTTAAGTGCTTTGGTCACTACGATTCTTCCGAGCTTGTCTCTCTGGCTATCTCTGCTCTTCAGATACCATATGAACAAGTTATTCCTTTGGGTCCAGATTTCAGACAGAGACGTGACCTTGCTTGGAAGAAGGAGCAGCTCACACCTGGGGGTAATTAGGAAGGTGTTTATCTGGGGTTATGGCCCTGCTGTCAGAGTGTGTGAGTCAGGATTTTGGCTCTCCCCTGCCCTTATGAACAGGGATGTTACTGATGGAAATGATGGCGAGTGACTTAGAAACAGGGGGCATTGACATTGCCATTTTGGGGCAAAAGGAGTGTGGGGATACCTGAAGCCTTGGCTGAACCATATGGCTCTGCCACAGCAATCAAGTACCAGGGTGTGTCCATTGATAAGGTACAATGGGAGGGTACAATAGACTGGGAGAGGCTGTTTAGGAAGATAAGGACAGGGATTAGGGAAAGGGGGGTGGGTATGGATGAACCATTACAGAAACTCAATAACAAAAATCATACAGAACTTTAGAAATCTCAAAATGCACACTGCAATAGGTCACTCCTGCTTTTGCCCACCTGAGCTGTTTGCCCCTGACTGCAACAATGAAATTGGCTCCCCAGAGCACAGCTGGGAAGGTCAGAGGGACACACGGACAGCCAGAGGACATGGGAGGGACACCCACAGACTAAACCTGGCCCTCGGATCCTCCCACCAAGCAGGGAGCAAAAAATCCATGAACCCGGCTTCACCCACATTTTTTGCTCAAAGTACCTTGCTAAGGAGCTCTGTTACATATCTTGTACATATTCTTGAAACTTAATCTCATTTACCCTGACATGAACCCAGTTTCAATTCACTGTGGCAATTCACAAGGTCCAAAATTAGACTGCAGGTTTTATTCCCAAGTTTTTTGAAGAAAATGAATGCTACTTGGGTTTCTGGGAGAGTTCCCAAACCTACATTTTCTTTGGAAGTAAAAATGTAACTATATTCTAGATATTTTGCAGGGAAAACTGAAGATTAATGATGAAAAAAAAAATCACTATCTATAGAGATTTTTTTTAAAGAACTGTGAGTTCTTTCAGATATTGCACATGTTTATATATATGCATATTATCTTTAAATTTTAAGCCTCATTTGCATTTTAAAAATGACACTGTAATTTGCTTTTCCCAGATGTATCACTCTTAATCCTAACAGCTTCCCAGTCTTTTTTACATTTCTATTATCACTAAAGTTCAGAAGAGACTTCTAATTGATCCAAATTACATATTCAAATTAGACTTTCATGAGCTCAAATTAACATACCATAGACATTTTATTTAATTTGGTCCCCAAAATGTCACTGAAGTAATTTGGTTGTAATATATTAATTAGTAAAAATTCAGAAATTATTGAACTAGAATAAATTCCTCTATCTGAATCTTCCTCTTGAAATAGCACCCCAAATTAATTTATAGCCCAATATGGTGTTATGCCTTCACAAGTCTTCCTGCCTCAGATTCTTTAACATTTATTTATGCTGATGCACTTTTGTTCACTATCTCACAAGAACTAAGAAATTAAAAAAAAGCCATTGCCAGTCTCTGCCTAGGGGAGATAATGGCTCAGATCCAGGTGTTTGAGGCTTTTTGTTGGCTTTTTAGAAACATTTTATTCACACACAAAAGCCTGAAATTATCAGAGAGATAGCCAAATTCTTTGCAAAACTGTGTTATTTTAATTAAAACACTCAATTTGGGACTTCTGTTTTCTTACTTGATAAGTCCTCCTGCAGTAGGGAGAACCACACTTTATCCCCTGCCATTCCCACAGCTCCTCCTCTGCCCTAACAGAATACCTGAGAGATTTCCAGGGCAGAAGGAGAACCCAAGTGGTTCTCTCACCTCCCCACCAGGGTAGCATGTAAAGTTTACAAATGTCACTTCCAAGAGTAGGAATACATGCCTGTTCATTTTCAAAAGTTATTTTCCCACCCCCGTTTCTAATTACTGAAAATTTAAAGTGTTTCAGAGCCTGTCCAGATCATTATTGGTAACTCAAACACCTTTGCCTTTCCATGGGACTATCAAACACGATTTCACCAGTTCACTGACTCTTGGATCCAACCTTTTCTGACTGGACACAGAGCCCTGGACAGCTGCAGCCCACACCTGCAGTGGGATTCTCTGCAGAGCAGCAGTTACTCTTTGATACACCTTTCCAGACACCTGTGTCTTTGTTCCAATGACCAATGGCTAAATATAGTCCTGGAAAACCAAGAATCTTAAAAGAAAGGAAAAAAAACAAAAACATATTGGCTACAATCTGCAACTGTTGATGAAATGCCACAAGGAACGTTTGCCATTAAAGTGTATGGTTGTAACTGTTGGCATCTTGCTTCTTTCTGGACTCAATTTCAGTATTTGGGACTAAGGTCAGTTTTCTGACAGTTATCATTTTATCCCTGGAAACTGACAGTTTTCCAAAGATCTGAATGATGTATTTCATTTAGCAGTTGGCTGAGCTGAGTGATGGCCTCATCTCCGCGAGTTATCTGCTCCCAGAGATCAATCAACTCTGCTTTCCTCATTAAGTCAGTCATCTGCAGAGTGTTAGTCTCTTCACTAAAAGTTCAACTGTTCATGAGAGAAGACTCAGAGTTTTCCACACTGCTCACAAGTGCCTGCACAACTTTGTTGTGGTGTAACCCCACCTGGTGACGTGGCACCAGGGCAGCAGCTCATCCCACTGCCTTTGGGATGGGGGAGGAGCAGGAGACTGAAGTGAGGAAACTCATGGACTGAGATGAAGTTTAACAGAGAAAGCAAAAGCTGCACACACAAGGAAAGCAAACCAAGGAATTCTTTCACCACTTCCCATGAGCAGGGCAGGTGTCCAGCCATGCCCAGCAAAGCAGGGCTCCATGGTGCTCGGTGGTTCCCTGGGGAGACAAAAGCCATCACTCCACACATCCCCTGCCTCTTCTTCCTCACAGCTTTACGTGCTGAGCGTGGTGCCAGGTGGTGTGGGCTGTCCCTCTGCTCAGCTGGGGTCACCTGAGCTGCCTGTGTCCCCTCCCAGGGTGTTCACCCCCAGCCTGAATTATCAACACTCTTTTCAGCACAAAGCCAAAGCACAGCCCCATATCAGCCCCAACAAAGAAAATTGGCTTTCTCCCAGACAAAAGCAGCACACCACATAATACTGATGTGTTTTTCTACTGAACGTAATCTTGTTCTTACAAAATTAAAAGGTCTGGGCTTTTTATTCTTTAGCTGAAGCATCTATGCACGTTAATCACTCCAGACAGTAATGGAAAGATGGCAGAGGAGCACAATCTTCTCCAATTGGGGTTTTTCTGGAGATGAAACTGGCCAGAATTCTTCATTCATAGCAAAACTCTGCCTGAGATTTGACTTCAGTCCAACTTAAAATTAATTCAAATATTCTTGAAGCTTATTTCTTAAAGGAAATTCTATATGCTGCATGCTATAAGGAGGCCAAAGGTTGAAATTTTCAAAACAGTTGATATGGCACAGAGCATGAGCTCTTTGGCCAAGGAGTGTACCCAGTTCAGACCTTTCCACCAAATCCCCATGACTCTCTCTCAGTTTCTCAGTAGATAAGTGTCTGGAGAAAGGAAAGATTTCTTACATTTATCCAGGACTTCTGGAACTGCAGCTCCACAAGCCTCAGGGCACAGTATGACATGAAGTTTACTATTAAATATTTCCAAGATTCTAAAGTTACTAAAGAAACAACTGTTGGTCCCAAATTCCCTCAAAATACTGTCCAGATATGGACTGATCATCACACTGAATTTACTATGCTGCCTTTTGCATGCACAGACATCTGTGTGGGAAATGCTGGACAAATATTGAGGTAGGGTTGTTCTGCATCATTTTTCAGGCTCTTGGCTGTGCCTGGGCTTGCAGAATTTCTGATGCATTTTGTTTAGAACAGAAAATGTTACCCAGATGTAAATGCAGTCCACAAAAGAAGTAAAACGGTCTCTTCCCTTCAGTATTTCCTCTTTTTCTTACAGTATATATAATCTATAAAGTGCACAAACATGCTCTTAATGAACATAATCTTGGAAAAAAACCATTTTCTTCAATTAGAAAAATAAGTAGCAATTAACTCTGAAGACGATTTTCAATGACAAATAGAAGAAAAAAACCCAACAAAAACCACCTCCTAACGCTGTATTGCCATCAATTCCATAATTCTTTACCAGCCCTTTGCAGAGCTCTGATCACAGCACGAAATCTCCCCAATAGGCACATTACCTTCCATACAATGCACTGCCAAAACAACCTTGCATACAGTTAAAATACGTCTTAGTTTAAAGCTGAAAAGTTTTTCAAGTTCTCAAATATATTGGATATTAGAGCAGAATAAGAAATAGAGGTGAACTGTAGAAAATATTCACATTTTTGCTTCCACTGGATCCTAACAAAGAAAACCACAGTTCTGCTGAAGCAAAGTACATATGATCAGTGACTAAGGTGAGAGAAATTGTGGAATATCAAATCTACAATGCCACAAAGTCCACAAAAATCAATAAAATCCCCTTCAACACAGAATGAAACACACATCAGCTGATGCTTTTGAAGTGCAAAGGTAGAAAGTTATTTTTTATAAAAATAGCTCAAGTGAAAAAATATACTTCTCTGCCCACTTCAGGATTATATTCAAGGTTTCTTGAGTCATTGCCTTTGTGTGTTGTTTTCTGAAAAAAACTCTCTTGGGGACCAAATCTCAGTCCCAAAATAACCCACCTTGATTTCAACAAAACTTCTCCTTTGTAAACAGTGTTGGAGAAAAATTTTACAAAACAGAATCATTCAAAAGTTTTAAGAAGGAGGGGGAGGGAATCCCTCAGGTGTAGATATTGCCACAGGGGGAACAAAATGCAGTGTGTGAACTTATCTCGTCCACAAACAAAACATTTTTGTGTGTGTCATTCATTATTTATACAGTCTATGTTACAAAGCAGATGAAACACAATAAATCCATCAGAAAACTGTTCAAAAGAAGCACTATCAAATATAAAGCCACTGGGTTCAAACCTGTCTTTGGTTAGTGCTTGACTATGGGTCTTCAACTGTTCCATGCTGGAATGATTTGAAGAGAAACAAAATTATCTTAGGCCCCTTTGCTCTCTCCTAAATCTGCTCACCAGTGAGGGGAGTCACTAAAATAGTCCAGAAAGATGGAAAGTACACGATCCTAAAGAGTAAATCATCTTCTTGCCATTGCAAAATAAACCCTTAGCAGGAGAGTCCCTGGGCAGGCTGAGAAAACACCCATGTGGCACTCACTGCAACATGCAGCCTCAGAGGGGAAATGCTGCAGTGCAACACCAGATTCCCCCAACACCTAAAGTGACTTATACAGGACAACCCAAAATTAGTCTTCCCAAAAAGCCTACCTTAAACTTCTGCTAGCAAGTTCATATTACACGTTTTTATTAGCTCACTATTCCCAAACTAAGGAGCAGCTCAGAAATTGAAGGGCTGACAGGCATTTAGAGTGGAGGGGACTGAACTGTTCCAGTTGGGAGGGACCTGCAGTGACCATCGTGTCAAACCACCTCACCAGGTCAGGACTGACCATATTAAAGCATCTTATTAAGGGCTCTGTGCCTTCAGACACTTACACAGACACAGATATCCAGCAGCACTGAGAACAGAGCATGCACAGGACAAGTACACTGTAGATCCTTGCTAGAACATTGCTTTCTGGAAGTCAGCTGAGCAACAATAAGCCTTTTCAACCTTGAATTTCAGCAGACAGGTAATAGCACTTAATCTGCGGTAGCAAAGCTGACACTGATTATAAAATGATACATATCTAATGGTCATTTTATTTCTTATTAAAGTCTGTTTAAAATTAAATTTTCTCCTAGAAACTAAATTACTCTAAGAACTTTCTCCTCAGACTACTTTTGGATCTGGAATTGCTATGAAATATTATGCAATTCATATTTAAACTCATTTATCAGAAGCCACTCTTGCCTCCCTAGGACTGGGAGAGGCTGGGGGCAAGGAGTCTGTTTGTTCCTTATTCCTGATGCTGAGCCAAGCCCTGCTCTGTTAATGCTTCCTGGGCTGGGAAATGAGAATCCCTGCTTTATTCAAAAAGACATACTCGCAGGCAATGCTTGACTTTGAACCCAGATAAACAAAAACTCAGAGATTTCAGGCAGTGACTTTGTGGCGTTCCTATCCTCACATATTTACTAAAAGTATGATGTTCTGCACCAAAACAGCACAAGGACAAAATGCTCAGGACATTAATTCCTTTCATTTGTAATACATTTGCTGAGTGACAGGGATTGCAGCTGCTGTTTCCATGTCTTATAGGGCTGCACAGAGGGGATCTGCAAGGAGGGAAAGTTAACATAGCTATGGCAGTTTAAATTAAAAAGGATTAGTCTTCCACTAGATACATGAAAGGTGCACCTGGAATTTTAATATTGACCAAAACATTTGCCGAGTGCCACACAGCCCTCCTGAAGCCCTCCAAGGGAATATTTACCATCAGTCAGACTCCTAAGGAAAACAGTATTTTCCATCACTGGGTGTTACTGGAAGGCATGTTCTGTTTTTCTAATTTCACAGGGCAATCCAGCCTGTGTTATCAATTCAATTATGCCAAAAGCTGCCCACAGTAAATCTGCTAAAAAAGCTTTGAACAAAGAATAAACCAAAAAAATCAGCAGACCTGAGCACTTTTTTTTAAGCCAAGACTTCAAGAGATGAAACTAAATCAACTTCTTATCACTCAAATTTCCCAAAGGTCTTAATACCTTTCTGTTTTAAAGGGTCTAGGACAGAAAAATAGCTTAATTCAGTATTTTGACTGAATATGAGGGGTTATATATAGATATATGTAAAATACTAAACCGTCCTATCTCCTTCTATTAGTTTGTTGTTCCAATGCTTAAATGTGAATCAAGTGAACTTTGCTTGTTACTTACTGCAACAGCATATGGCCAAATTGATTTACAATAAACCACTTCCTATCCTACTTCCCAAAAACTTGGCAAAATCTCAGAACTGCATAAAATTCTCCTTCCTGCATTGGTTTCAAGCTAGACTAATGAAATAGTGCCTGATTTATACCACCAGACAGCTCTGAGCATGCACCACAGATGCATCAGTTTATCAAAAGACATTGTCAAATTAAGAAAAGCAGTTTCTGCAAACTCTTACACATCCTCTTACTCAAGCCAGGCTCACAGAGCCTAATCCACTGGAATCAGCAATTTGTGTGATTTCCTACCAACACCATGGCACTCCAACAAATTCACAGCTACTGCCATAAATAAACATAACTCTGTCAGTTGGACAGGGCACTGGAGCCAGCGAGGAGAGCTTTGCTTTGCTGTGCCAAGGCTGGATTTCCACTCCAGGAACTTTACTGTGCACAAAAGCACAGCTGACCCTGCCTATCCCCCTCAACCTCTGCTCTGACAGCTTTGCCTCCTCACCTGGGCTGACCATCCCTGGGGGAGGCTGTAACCCACACCAAGCTGTGGACGGTGGTTAAAATAACCTCAGCAAAGGGGGGATTTTGGATGGGGCAGAGGCCAAGGGAGGAGGAGTGGCTCAGCTGGGCGGGCGGAAGGACAAACGCCAGAGCTCTTTGGAAGCACAGCACAGTTCTCAGCACTCAGATGCACAAGGGGCCTCTGTACCAGCTGCAGAATCCCCCCCTCTGTTTGCCTCAGGAGCTGAACAGCAATTCTGTCCCTTCCATCTGACAAACAAAAAGGCAAGGGGGTAAAGGAAAAGTGCTTAATAGCCTATATACAAAAGACACTTTTATCCTGATGGGTTTGATTTCATATCGCTGCTTTTGATTTATACAAGCTGATTCTTTTCATTCTCGTCATGCATCCTCTTGAGTCACAGATTTAATTAAGATTAAGAAAATGAAAAGGTACTGAGAATAAGTCAGATCTTTGAGACAATATCTGTAACAGTTATTCATTCAGGACTAGCCAGAAAAGATCATGCATATAACACATAATGAGGGGAGAGAGTTTGTACCATACCATCATTTCTAATGTATGGAACACAGTGCAATTTTCTGCTAGGAAAATGTCAAACACAACTAAAAATGAATTTTTGTGGAATCTTGTTCATCTCATTCCTGAGAATGATTTTTTCAAGATGGAGATCTACAGAACCCTTTGGATCATCCAGCTAAGACATATTAACATTTTAAATATGTTTCACATTCTTAATGATGACTCCTCACCACAGGTTAAGGTCTCCTTTTCCTTACACATTCTGCACAGGTTTTTTTTTTTTAACTAAACATAAGACTGACAGTGAAAATAAAGCAACAAAATCAAATTGATCAAAGCTTTTGCAACAACAATTGACACTGCAGCTCCTGCACTGACTGAGGATACAGCTGGGCACAGCCTTGGTCAGAGCAAGCTGCTCATAATTTTGGAATCCCTGTGACAGACTCAGACTGACCAGCCTCAGGAGCAAGGAGCACTGGTAAAGTATTATACTCTGATATTTACTGACACTTACAGGCAGCATTTAGCTCACTTAAGTATTGCTCTAATCAGTAAGACTTCACATGCTGACACTTAGCCCAGAAGGGTTCATTTTGCTGTCCCTGCCCCCTTCCCTCCCCACACCATGAGATCATTATTATTCACAGATTCAATTTAGATTAGAAAGAACAAAATTTTCAATTTTTTCCTTTGGACATGTGGTTTGTGGCACAGCTTTTCCTCCTTGGCAGAGGCTGAGAGCACTGGTGGCTGCCTGAGCTGGTGCTCAGAACAAGAGGGAATGGGCAGAGCTGCCCCAGCACCGATGGGAGTGGGAAGGGAGGCTCAAGGCACCTGTAAACTCTCCCAGCAACACATCCACAGCACAGGGCAGGATAGAAAAGCACAGTAATAAACCTGATAATTGCTTTGTTTCCTGTCTTGCAGCCTGTAGACACAGCTCCCCACTGGGAAGGGGATGGCTTTTCTGTTAGTGCTGAGCTTGCTGAGGCCATTCCCACAGAGGCTCCCAAATGTGGGTGTAACCTCCTCAGGGCAGTGTTTAGCCCAGGAAAGCAAAGATCACTTTTATTCCCCATCACCTGTTACCCTGTCCCAGGCATGCACAGCAGTGGCAGGCACAGGCTGCTGGTACAGCTCCTTCACCTCCTGCCATTTCTTAAATTCTTCTGTGCTGCTGAGACAGAAGTGTTGCAACAAAGGGAAATGAGAGTTACTTCACACAAGATCAAACAGAACCAAAGAGAGGAACAGGAAAAGCACCATAAAACGCTGTTGAAAGAAGAAATTGTAGAAAAACTCAGCAAAGAAACCCAGAGAAAGAAGAAACTGAAGAAACCATAATGTATTATGAAGGCTCTGAGGAGACCTTATGGCAAAACCTTTCAGTTTCACTGGAAACAGGTTGTGCAGAGAGGTGGGAGATGCTCCATCCCATCCACAGGATGGGGTTGGACAGGGCTCTGAGCAACCCCAGCTTGTTAAAACCCAAGGGGCTAAATTAACTTAAACACTGAAGATCAAAAGCTATAAATGAATGACCATGAAGTTTAACAAGAGTATTGAAGTTAATTGTAGAAAACGTCCTGTTGGAGGATTAGGATAATGACAACTGATCAGTAGGCATGAATGGGTACAGATCTGTATAATACAACAAATTAGTGTAATACAAACATGAAAATAAAAACATAAATCTCTACAGTTTTTAAAAATACACTCACAAATGTTTATTTTGCACAATCTGTAGCAATTTTACATCAAATTACTCATAAGCATGTTTTCATACTACAGTGCCTCTTACTGCTATTTCCTCCCTCTGCTCCTCATTCCACACCCATAACAGAAAGAGCATAAAAAGGAATTAAAATGCACAGCACACATTTGAGATACTGCATAATCTGAGTTGTAAACCCACAAGTGAGTCACGAAAGACATCCCAAAACACTTGGCAGCAAACTGCAAAAGCCTAACTCCAGCCAAGACAGATTTGTTAACATGGGTTTTTAAGCATGATGATACCACATGTGCATTACTAGCAGGTCAGAGACATTTAAATCCTTCTTGAAGTACCAAAGAGAAACACCCTCAGGAAAAATAATTATTTAATCAGAGCAGGCCTGCTTAGCTGTACATTTAAATCTGAAAAATCGGTGTCTTACAGTAGATTTTTATAAATCTAGGGGAAGGGCATTCAGCAAACTGCCATGGAGAGAAATGCTCATGTTCAGCAGGAACTGAAGAGAGCAGGCCCTTTGCACTGTGCAGCATCACTGTGTTCTCCTGGGAAGGAGCTGCTCTCACAAGTAATTTAAGGTCTAACATTTTCTTCTTAATCTAGAATGTTCTGTAATAACTTTCTAGACATGGATTACAATGATGCTTTGTAATCTATCTACTCACACAAAAAGAAATCTTCTTCTAACCTTGCATACCACAAATATTGCTCACTATGGCAGTGAAATCAGCAATATTTTCCTGAGAATACCTTTCAAATTGAAAAATTGTAAATCCTCTGTGGAGGAATACTGAAAGTATCAAACCCAAATCTGTAACCTTAAGGATTGTAGCAAACCCATGTGCTCTGTGGCTATAGCAGAGACTTTAATTCATAGCAAATGTTGAAAAGCAAATATTTTTGTATTAACATGTTTAAAAGATGCATCCAAAGAAATATGGTGAATAAATATGAACTGTATAAATTAGGTGTAGTTTTCCTTCAATTTAATCTCAGATTCTCTGAGGTTGTACATTGGCAGGTAAAAGCTCCTTATTGCGGGGTTCAGTAGAAATAGTTCAATATGAATGACAGCACCCTATACAAAACGAGCCTCTGTGTCTTGGGGAAGATTATTTCTCTGTACTGGAGTGCTACATAGTGCTAAATCCCCCTCACTGCTGTTAGTACTGCAGAAAAATATTCCACCTTCACACATCAAAGTGTGCCAGTTTAAGATATCAGGGCCTCTGTACTCTCCAGAGGAGAAAGCAAATAAATATTAAAATTTAGAAATTAAATGGAAACATCGGAAAAATTGACAGAGAAGAGCAATTTTTATGAACAGACAGATGAACAAAAGAAAAGGATGAGCAGAGTCTGCAGATACCTAAAACTATCTGCTAAGTATCTTCAGGAACCTTTTATATTTTTACCAGCACTGGGAAAATAATTAGAAAAAGCATTTCACAAATATTTAGGCAAGTTAAGACCCAAGACTGATGTCCACAAGCTCTGGTATTTGCTCTTGCTCCCTGTTTGCCTGAGGATTTGTTTGCAGCGCGGTTTGATCCGTGCGATGCTCCACACACGGGAGGAGATGGAGCCCAGCAGTGACAGGACAGCTCAATACAGACACCAGCCAAGGGGAGACCAGCTCAGCAGTGGGCAGATTCATTTTGGAACATTTCTGAGCATGCAATTCACACTTACTCTTGAGGGAGCAGATCCTGAGCTTGGTAAAACTCCAATTACATAGGCAGGGGAGCATCAGTGGGATTTGTCTCTTGCTCAGCATTGAGACACACATTACTTCCAGGCTTCTGTGCTGCTCAGTAGCCCCTCAGAGCTAAGAAGTCTGACAGATCCCAGATTGGTGCCTGACACCAACTTAGCAAGATGGAACAAAACCAGCCAGGCCATAGCTCAAATGCTGGCTTACACCAGAGCCTCTGAAACTCAGCACTTCCTCTGCCTACCCAGGGTAATATCACCTGTAGCCAGCCAGGCTTCTGCAGCAGGGTCCTGGAAATTTATTTTATAATGACAAACACAAGTAATTGCAGGTGTTTTATAGCATACAAATATGTTTATATTTCACTTTAACTTCTGTGACATGAATTCTTCGGGAACTCACTGCTCCCAGTTCAAATTGGTTCTCAGTCAGGCCCTACAAAATAATCTCTTGCTTGCACTTCACAAGCTTTATTGTCAATACCATGGGTTTTGGATTATTCACAAAATCCTTTTGCAGTTATCACTTCTATTAATCTAGTTGTAGTGGCTGAAGGCCTTTCTGAAGCATACTGCTCCCAAAATGTCCTTTTTTAAGCTTTGCAACCCCATGTATTTGCCCAACACAATTATTTTTTTCCCAGGATTTCCAAATTTCTCCTTTAGAAAATATTTTCCATGCCCAGCCTAGGGTTTCAGAAGGAATACTTCTTTCTGTTCTATTTAAAAGTAATATTTGGTGATCCTCTAAGCAAGTGCTTTGATGTGTCTCTGGCTTTTATTTTGGCTGTAGGCCCAGACTGAGAATGAAGCCTTGCAGGCAATCTACCATAGCAAACACCCCAGGAAGAGAAGAGAAGTGTTTAGTGGAAGTGGCAGCCCGAGCAGCTGCACGCACAGGCCATTTCATGCTCCTGCAGACGCTTCAGATGCTGCTCTCCCAGGGCAGAGCAGGCACAGGAGGCTCTGATCACACCTCAGGGAGGGACACAGCCAAGGTTACCCACTGCAGGTAAGGTCTGCCTGAAAAGCCTTCTCCTCTGGGATTGTGTTTACGTTAATATCGAATTTAAACAGCAATAACAACAAATTTGTCATATTTACAGCATTTTTAGCAAATCTATAAAAGATACCAATACAGTATCACCAGGGGAAAAGAGGAACCACTTGAAGACATCCAGGGCAATGGGCATATGGCTTGTCAAACAATGCAGCACTCAAAGGATCAAGGCATCAGGGAATGGAGGCTCCAGTCACCAGCCAGCCACAGAACCATGAGTGTGCATAACCATGCAGAAATCTCTTAATTCTGAATGACACTTCTATCACAAAAAACCCCGTGTGTTTTTATAGCATTGTGTACACTAGACAGCGGGGGGAAAATGGAACAGACAGCTATTAAAAGCGTCCTTGGAACCATCATAAATACCCATTTTCATTTTTGGCTTAAAATTTCTCTAGCTCCACTATCAAGAGGTGATTTATCATCTTTCATTTTTCACATTATCTGTAAATAGGTTATTCCCACTAGCGTTGCTGTAAGAAACATTTGTCACAGCTGTAAGAGGAGGGAGCCTGGCTAATTTCTGGATCCAGAAACCAAGATGAATAGCCTTTCTTCCCCTGCAAACAGCACTGAACATCAGTCAAACCCTTTCTTCTGAAGTTAAATAGTATTTTCAGATCTTACAAGTACCTTCAACCTCATTTTTCTCATCATATTCTGATACTTAGAATGATCTGTGACACTACATTTGTTACTAATTATGAAGTAAGCTTGTAGAGAAGCAGCATTTTAAATGAGGTTGGTAAAACATAGAAGTGTGTGGAAAAAATACTGGTAGAGAGAAGCCCATTGTTAGAATATCAAATAATTACCATTTCCTAATAATAAATGTTTGTCAACTACCAGTTTAACCTCATTAATCCCCTCTTCTTTTTAGCTGATTTACCTCCCTGTGTGCAGAGATGTATTCTGGCCTGCCTAGACTACAAACTTGTTCTAAAAAAGCCTCTTCCCCAAATGTCACTGGGTCCCTGCTCAGCTGAAGCCACATATTTGTATCACTCTGCATCACACAGTGAAGAAAAAGCACATGTAAGAAATGAACACTACATTAGGACATCAGGACAAGACCTTACTACTGATAAGAGCCCTGCTTAGCAGGGTTTTTAAAAAAAAGCTGAGAAATACTCAGTGATTTGATAATCTACTGAGTGTCAAACTTTCATTAAACACCGAAAAACTCAACACTGGATGGAAAGAAGTGATTTAAAAGATCCTTTTCAAGGCTCAACCTACTGCTAATTGGTCACGACCATCCTGCAGAATTTCATCTGTGACACCAGTAGAACAGAAATTATAATGCTACTTTAATAACCTGAAAGAACTTTGCCATTGAAAGACTGACTCATTTCTTTAATATTAAACAGTACATTTACTCTGCAAATGATGGACCAGTATTTCATTGGAATGCACAGTTTTTAGCCAGCCAAGACTTTTCCTTATTAAAAAAGAACAGAAATCTCTGTGAGCTGAATCCCACAGTCGTTTCCCCTACAAAGCTCTCTTTGAGGTCAATAGAAAATTTGGCTATTAAAGAATGTTGAACTCTGACCCCTGGAATAACACAGTACAAATCATATTCAGTCTTGAAAATAACCCCCCATCCTAGGTCTGGAAAAAATTCTAAACAGGAGAAACAGGACATCCTTTTTCTAACATTCTTTACTCAAATTCTCAATACCAGAAAGGTTAAAACTTAGTCTGGCAAACTATTTGAGCCTCCCCATTCACTGGCCTTTATTGTACTGCACACTTATTTCTTCTTTTAGGATATACAAGACATAAAAAAGACCATGAATTGAATCACTTGAGATTGAAGCAGAATTTATCATTGAACACATCAAGCACAATAAGAAGGAATATTGTCAATAATCTTACTGTGCTTTGCCAAACTGCAGCACCTGTGGGTGATGATGGACAAGAAGAGAATGTAAACCAAACACCTTCCTCTTATTATGTAGAATATTTTAGGTGAGCAATGTCAAAAACCAGAGTCACAAAAGCTAAAAGGAAAAAAAAAAAATATATAGCTGTAATATTCTGACAGAGAAGATCTAGTAGTCACTATTCACAAAAACATTTCATTCTACCAATACCATGTTCAAAAATATTACTTTTAAAACTCCTGCCATGCTTTCCAACTATTTTTGTCTACCAATTTTCTACACTATTAAAACAGAAGACTCAAAGTTTTCCAGAGCTGCAAAATTCTACTTGACCACAACAATCATTGTGTGTAGATCATTGTTTGGAAACATCAAACTTCAGATCAAACAGCCACTCTATTTCACATCCAACTTGTCCTTCTTTTTTTTCTTTTCCCAAATAGATTTTCATTTTACGTCTGTCCTTCACTTTGATAGCTTTGAAAAACTTTTCCATGGTCTCAGACTACTTTCACTTTGCTCAAAATAATAACTTTTACTTAACATGATATGATAGAGCAATTTAACAACTCACTCTCTTCTAACAGCTAGTTATAGGTGATTAATCTTAGTCCTATTAGGTCTGAAGAGTCCCTGAGCTCATCAGTCGATCCTTTCTAGACACCTAACCAGGGGAATACATGAAATAAATGCCTGGAACAAGATAAAAATTGACCGGAATATTTTATGCTTCAGTCAGATCTGAGCAGCTCACTTTCAGTTTAGATGAAGTACAGAAAATATCAGAGCAGTCTCCTGTCCTGGCTGGAGATCTGCTGTAACCCAGGAGACCAGCACTGGCAGGGCTGGATGGAAATATCACCCATTTTACAGTAAAATAAGTGCAAAATAACAAAACAGCCCAGCTTGTGCCCATGTGCTTTGTTCCATTGGTCCCCACCCCTGAAGCTGGGGTGTCACTGAGACCCCCTTTGCCTCCCCAGAAGGAGAAGGGTTTAATTATCCTTCCACACCTCAGCATGAAGGTGTGATTATACATCACAGATAAAAAAACACTTCCATATTCATGCAGATAGGATGGTTCATCAAGGGTGAAATAGGTCTTTGCCTATTTCATTCTTTCTTAGATGTATTTTTCCCAAAAAATCACAGCCCTCACATTAGAGTTTTTCCTTGGACAATTCGAGAGTCTCAGCATTGGTGCTGCTCCCCTGATGCCTTAAGTTGTAGTTTTCATGTATTTCAGATTCTGTGCTGCCCAGGGGTGTACTTCTGAGCTTCATATTAAGTGTCACTCAGCTCTCTTCACAGAGTATAGATACAAAAAAAAATCCTTTTTACTGCTGAAGACCAAGGACAACTTTCAGGCCCAAAAGCACAAACAAGGGTGGGCTGAAGGGAGGAAAAAGAAGGGTGGGACCTCACAACCTGGAGCTGGAATTGGACAATTAAACCCCAATATGCAAATGGACCAAAACTTAGAAAAATCTAAGACCTCATGACTGGTCAGCCATTTTTGTGACCATTTTNCCACAGGTGGCCTTTCTTCAAACCCCTTCCTGGGCCCTGGCAGAGTCAGATCCAGCCCATTCAGGGCACTCCTTGGGCTCCCAGCCCTGTCTGGCAGGGACACCCAGGGACAGCTCCTGCTGGTGTCCCATAGGCTGGACCTCACAAACAGAGGGATTGTTACTTTTGCTCTTAGAGGGGTAACAAGTTGNTGGGCCCTGGCAGAGTCAGATCCAGCCCATTCAGGGCACTCCTTGGGCTCCCAGCCCTGTCTGGAAGGGACACCCAGGGACAGCTCCTGCTGGTGTCCCATAGGCTGGACCTCACAAACAGAGGGATTGTTACTTTTGCTCTTAGAGGGGTAACAAGTTGCTACGTGGGTGGGGACTCTCACAGAGGACAGCAGGCAGCAGCAGGGTTAAACATGGAAGGCTCTTTATTATTTGACTCTAATTCTACTTATATACATTTGTACAGAGGGCCCAGATTGGCCCAAGGAGGTCACAACCTCCTGACTCCATTGGTCACTATGACCATCAGTCAAATTCTCTCTTAGAGAACAACTATGCAAAACATACTGATAAATTTTAAGAATACAATATTGTTTACATTAAGCAGCTTGAGAACGGTGCTGCAAAGGTTCAAACACTTGAAAGCAAGAAAGTCAGAGGCAACAAGGGAACACTTCACCACAAACACTGGCAAGGATTCAAGAGCAATTTGGGGTTTTTTTTCAGGTGTATGACTTACTTCTTCCTACCCTGTGGCCATTTGAGACCTTGAGAAAAATATGCTGAAAAAAACTAAACTTTGAACTATACACTTAAATATCAACTTTACCACTTGCATTGACTGTAATTCATCAGGGTAAATTAGGAGTAACTCAAAGGGTAAATTACTGCGTTAAAAATACAAGGAAGACACTACTGATACCACGTGAATTGTGGTGACTCTGCAATGAGTTATGATGCTTTGAAGAATGACGATTAAACAAGAATAATGAGAATAACATTGTTTCTGGAATAAAACAATATGTAAATTTAGATACATTCTACTTTTTCCTGCCTCTGTCAGCATTTTGATCTGATATTTGCAAGACACTGAAGATGAAAAGTGATTTTTTTTTTGGAGGGGAATCCAAAAAATGTAGACTTGTATTTTAAATTGAATGACCTGTGATAACATGGGCATATGAATATGAAATTAAGTTACCTCAAGACCCCAGTTCCTTCCCAAGAGAGCAGGAAAACCCTCAGAAAGTGTAGTGTGCACATTTTTCAATTAGTTGTAAACCAGGATAGAATTAAAGAAACTGCCCAAATTATTTCCTTCAACAAGGCCACCCTTAATTCAAAATGTAGGGCCTGCTCTGGCAGTTTGTGAGCTCTGTGGCTTTGTCCTGAATGCAGCCCTGAACTCCTGCCTGTGCAGGTGTGTCCCTTTGCACTGACAGTGAAATGCTTGTTTTAGCAATCTGCTGGTACCTGGGTGGAGAATGGAAAGTCTCCCAATTTCATCCTCAATAGGGAAGAGATTTGTTTTTCTTGGAAAAAACCTTTTGATTATATAGAACCTCCTGAGGTCTGACATCAGCTGAAAGTTTAAAGGCAAGACAAGTTTAACAGGAGGTGTGTAGCCCAGTTTTCTCCTTCCAGCAATAAAATTTTAACTACTGTGTAACACAATCATCAAACTGGTTCCTTATTGCCACCCACTATGGGCACAGAGAGAGCAAGACATTCAACATGAATTACACACACAAGATAATAAACAAATGGGCTCTGCCTTTCTCTCTCTGCCTCTTTCCTCTCCCAACCTGCACTCCAAGCTTCACTTTTCCACGAGGACACTCACCAGGACAGGCAGGACTTTGGGGATAGTTGTGGCACTCACAGGGCTCCACACACACTCGTGGGGTCAGGTGGAGCTGGAGGATGGTGCTGATGGCCCATGGGTGCCAATCCCTCCAGTCCTGCCCCAGGAATTCAGCAGGATTCCTCCTGGCAGGGCAGAGCTGCCCTCACATCCTTCAGGACCCCCTGGGATACCAGAACCAACAGTGGAGGACACCAAGGGCTTCAAACACCTTCAGCAGGCAGTGCCCAGTCACACCAGGAATAAACCTGTTCCCTTCTTTATGGTTTTCAAGGCAAATGCAACTCTTATTGCAGAATACTGAATACAAACAGTTGAAAACTCATTCTACTCTTATTAGGCAAAAAAAATTACCTCAGTCAACCTGAATATAAATAAGTCTTTCAAATATTTTTATGGTGCAAAATGCACTGCACTACCATGGTAATTTATGCATTTGTTGACTCTTATTTTAAATGTTGAGCCATAACACTGCAGCTCTGTGCTTGCCATCATCTCCTACTCCTCCATCAGCCACTTTTATAAAGAATTTTATTGACTATATCAGCAAGAAATAGTCTCTATTCTAATACCCACTTCTATATTTAAGAGTAGTTATTGCCCTGTGGATGTATATTAGCCCCTCCTGTACTCCACCAGGCAAGGAAGGGTGCAGGACAGCCACCCAAGGGACTCTGTACAGAGCTGCCACAGAACCTGCACAGTCAGGACTGTCTGCAAAAGGAGCTGCAGGATTCTCTGGGCTGTTCGAAGGGTGACACTCATGTTTGTTATTGCACCAGGTGCAATCAGCTCCTGAGGGCTTGGGGAGCGTGTCTGTGCTCTGGGTAATCTGCAACTCACAGATACTGCAAGGCCATTGAGAACCACATCAAACAATGGTCATCCCTCTGTCCCTGAAAAGGAGAGATTATGAACCTTCCTGCTGTACTCAACAGAAGCCAGATCAGCAAGCAGAGTGTGCTTCTGACTTTGCTATCTTTATATTAACTGCAATCAGATGTTATATTCATGAAAACTCATGAGGTAACCTCACAGCCAAAGAAACCATTTCTGTGCTGCACACGGCCTCTTAGACTTTGGGCTTCATAACATTTGCTTACATAAAATTAATCTAATTAAACAAAAAATAAATTGTATTGAAGTCAAAGATTTGACATGGATTAGTTCAAAGACCTAAACTTACTCCAAATTCAAGAAGGGGGAAACTCAAGTGCATTCAACATGCAGAAGTTTTAAACGCTGTCAAGAATGATTTAGGTGCTCAGGAACCTGATTTCAGAAACCTATTTGTCTCCTGACACCTAAGCAAGCTAAGCTGCTTTTGGAAATAGAACTGTGTCAGCCTGACAGTTTTGACAACGCTACTCCCTGACTTCCTCCAGCATCTCATTCTTCCTTGTCCTTTCAGAAACTTCACAACATTAAAATCCAAAGAGGACAGAGACTTCAGCAACTGATAATATATTCACAAAATGGTACAACAGTGTATGAGACCAACTAACTACGCCAGAATTGTCAGGCAAGTAGCCCATAAATCACAGAGACAACTGGCTGCAGCTGTTCAACAGACATGAAAAGGAATTCATTGCTTAAAGAACAGTTAGCAGAGTCTTACAGGACTGTTAAGAGTAAAGGCATTACTTTTCCTGCCAGATTCTGCTTCATGATTATTTTAGAATAAAAGTTAAATTATTTTAGACTGAAATAATTAATCTTGGTTCTTATCAAAATATTCAGAGGATGAAAAGATTTGTTGGCAGGATCACAGACACATCTCCTGAATATTCCTGCCACCTTCAGCAAGCAAACACCCTCAGAACATGGAGAGTTGCTCAAAAAGAAGCTCCTCAATCTATTCACTACTGAATATTATTTGTAAGTCACTTCTGAAGTAACCTCCTCTTGTAAATTTACACCACAAAAAGCTCGTACATATGGGATACTCTTTGCTTCCTAAAGGCAACAGCTCAAACTTTAAAATTTTACTTTTTCTGGGTAGTTCCTGGAAATTTTCTCTCCAAAAGCATCCAGGAATTCCCAACAATATGAGCTGAAATAAGATTCATGGGCATGAGAAGGGTGCACAGGAAAGCCTGGTGGGCCCTGTCATTGGACATCACTCTGAGGACAGAGAAGGAAAGCAGTGCACACCTGAAATCCAAACAGGCTTCAGGAAACATCCCTTTGCTGGCAACCCAATGAGCAAGCTTTCACTTCTCACACTTCACTGAAATATTGAGATCTAATCAAGTTTACTCCCCAAAAACTTAACGAAAGAAACATTTTTGTTGTTGTCAGTTATAACACTTGGTTGTTTTTCCCTCCGCCCTCAAAAGATTCCTGCCTTGTCATCTATCACACAAAAACACTCAGTGATCAAAATATAATAAATTAACTGCTGTCAGAATCCAGTTTTAGTAGAGAAAGCAAGGCAGGATAGGTATAATTAAACAAAAAACACATTATAGTAGAATGGGCTGCATTTGGTGACCTCTAGTTTCTCTATAACAAAACCCAATAAGGTGCTACATGAGTTAATTGAAAGTACACTGTCCAGAGTGAACAGAACCCAAGAACGATGCTACAGGCTATTAAATGAAATGATGATTCTGAATTGTAATTGCTTTATAGATCACTGAATTCCTTCAGTGAAGAGGAAAGATTTACTAATGATATCAAACATCTCCTCTGATAAAAGTTTAATTATTAAAAGGTTTTATCTCTGAAGTCAGTTTCTGTGTTTATGTTGCTTCTATTTTTTCCCTAAATTATTAAGAACAGCCATCATCAACCCTACCCTCACTTTAACCCCCCTGAAATATTTTATGCACTCTTAACCACCTTAATGCGATGTAGTTCTCTGTGGTCTCAATTCAGGAAAGCAGGTAACTATATCTTAAGTGCCACAGGGACAAACCTCAGCTGATGTTTATCACATTTATGGAGCTTCAGCATCCACCTCAGTGGGACTTAAATGCTTTCTCAGTACATTGCTGGACCAGGTTATTAAAAAGAAATTACAAAAAAAAACCTGTTCCTGAAACTCTCATGGAGTATTGACAACACAGAAATGAATACTCGTATGTGGAATTTTATTATCGTGATTCTTATGCAATATGAATGTTCTGTAGTGTATGTGTTTCTGTGCAGAAACAAATTTTTTCAGTCCAACGTAATGCAGAGCTTCCTAAAAGATCATTAAAAGTCCTTGTGGTTAGGCAGTCATTTAGTTGGTGACCTCATTTTGTAGCCAAAGCCATTAGGACAATATAAAACTGGTTACAGGAAAGCACATTAGTTAATTATAAAGCAATCTAAAGCAGACCAAAAAGAGAACATTTGATTTATTCTAAATGTTTATAGATGTTATAATACTGTGGTTCTATAACTTGGTATCTTGTCTGGGGGAAATGACAATATTTTATAGGAACAGTAATATGGGGTTTAGACTTCTCGCTTTCCTTTTATGCAATTTTGTAATAATTTACTTCCAGCTTCTCCTGACAAGAACTGGCCCAAGTTTTATGCCTGATTTTGCACATGTCAATACCAACAACCTTCATTAGGTGCAATGTGAAGGTCACAACAATTTGTGAACAACAAGAAATTATAATTTTACAGTAGTTTTCACTAACTGCTCTGCACAAGCTGCTTCCATGAGCTCAGGGTGCAAAGCCCAGTTCAAACCTTTCTTAAAAACACAACAGCATGACAACCTCCCCAACTCTCTTCACTGTTCCTTTTGACTCTTTGTCCATCTTTGCTTGTTTTGCATTCTCACCACACCTTTCAGACAGCATTAGCTCTCATTCTGTGTTTTTCAGCTGCAGGTAAAAGTGGGGCTCAACCTGTTTGCAATCAGTGCAAATGTTAAATAAATCATAAATGTGTTCATACTGCAGCACAAACTAGATCCACCTCATTCACAACATGAACATAATGATCTTCTCAGAAGAAAATCTCTTTAGGTTTTGCATTTAAATAGAACCTACCACAGTGGAGTCCTGGGATAAAATTGGGGCTCAGGCTTAAAAGTTGATAATCAATTCCATTGGCTTCTGTCACTGTTCTGGGGCTGCTCCTGGGATCCTGCTTTAATGTGCACAGATACCAGCTCCAGTGACACACAACTGCTGATTGCATCTTAAGCTGGTAAATCTCTCCAGACTGCAATAGCTATTTATTTCTTGTCGCTGCATTTCCTGTGCAACTTGAAGCCTTCCCTTATTCACAGGCATTCATTATACTCATCAGAAAGTTTATTCCTATCTCAGACAAGACCAAGCATATCTAAAGAGATATCATGGGCTCCACAGTAGATTCATTACAAGTCAGGTTTGACATAGTCATTCCTAGTGCTTCATATATTGCTAGTGGATAGCTTATAGCTTCTTTCTCTAATGTTCAGCTCTGCAGGCAAACAAATTTCTGCCTGAGGCACTTAAGTAAACTAGAAGGAGCTCCAGCATGTCCCCAGTTTGCAACTGCCATGAAATGTTTCATAATGTCTTTCTCCACCAAAAGTCTTTTTCATAGCAAGAATTATTAATTCTTCCTTGGATTTATCCACTGCTTCCCAAAAAAAGTGCCCCAGATCCAGGATAGATTATGCAGATTCTGTCAAAGACATCCAAGGTCAACGGTTTGTTGGTTTGGGCTTTTCTGGTTTTAGGGTTTGGGGGGGCTTTGTTTGTTTTTCTTGTTGTTATTGTTTGGGAGTTGGGGGCATTGGGTTGGGGTTTTTTTAATTGTTGTTTGTTTCAGGTTTTTTTTGTGGTGGTGCTGTTTTTCTAGGGCTTTTTAAATTATTTAGATTCTATTAAAAACTGGGTAATATGGGAAACTTGAGGCTCTGAATTAAACCAAGTGACTGTAGCTGCTCCTATTTCTCAAGGCCCCCACTAACACAGCTCTACATCCACTGTTGTCTACTGCAGGAATCTCAGTGGTTTTAGTGTAAGGGAAACAATCTAAACCTATTTAGGTGTGTGCTTGGTGGTCCTGCTTTTATCACAGGGATTAATTTTCCCAAATTAATTATAGCAGAGAAGATTTCTGCAGCTTGTTACTATAGCAATGGCTGCAGAAGAGCTGATACTCTTCACAGGAGCAGGGCTGATCCTGAGCAGAGCAGGGCCTGGATCCCAGCTCAGGCTTTTCTCGTGGAGGTCTCTGCTCCAAGCAACCCTGAGCAGTGACATTTTTGCCACATTCCCCACAGAGCTGGAAACAGTCCTTTTGCACAGAAGTCTGAGGCAAGGGGAACTTGCTTTACCCTGCTCCATCCCACAAAGCAATTCTTGGGAAACTTGCAATTAGCAGCCACCTTAGGAAACTAAGTTTGGGTTGGTTTTTCTTCCCTTTTTGTCCTCTACAGATGGGCACACTGGCATTTATTTGGACAGAAACCAAAGCAACATCACAGGGAAGGTGGGAAACAGAAAAATATGCTGCATGAGAGGTAGCATGCAGCTGTAGTGGAAAAAAGAGGGAGGGAGGAAGGGAAATGAGGGCAAAGTTTTCTCCTCATCAGATCAGAACATATATATCCAAACGAAGTCTTTTCATGCAAATTATTTATAAATACATTTTGGACTCCCGTAAGCCAATATTGTCATATTTTGCCTTGATATTTTCATGCTGTGGATGAATACATGTAGTTAATGTCACTAGATATGTAAAAAGGAAATGCACTCCTTAATCTCAGCAGAAAAGATGCAAAATGTGAAGCCAGTACTGTACAGCCCTGGAATAGCTTGGAATAGCCACTGGGCAGTATCTTTTCAAACTCATCAGTTTTTATACCTGATGTGCTATGAACATGCATTGGTACCATTGCATAGTGAAGATTCTGACTTCTTCCAAGGCTTTCCATAGTCTTTACAACTTCTTAGTCTTTTCAATCAAGTTTCAGGAAACAGTGGCAACAAATTTAAGTTCCACGTGTCCCCCACTCCTCTTGCCTCAGAAAGAGCTCCTGATTTTGTGCTGTAACCAGTTTGGGCTCAGAAATAACTTTCTTGGCCAGTCTGTATTTGCATGAGCCACATGTACCAGCACTTCCCTACTTGTGCAGTCACTTTCCATGGCAGAGAAGGTTCACACTACTCCCCAGATCCTCAAAGCATGTTTGAACTGGATTTCCTTACTCTAGAGTTTTTAGGAGATGCAAATGCATTATTATGTCCAGCCATTGCCTGCCGTTGATCAGCCCAGATTTAGCAGGTGTGAAGCAAACTTGGCACAATTTAGTAACTCTGCAAGGGGCAAAAGGTCACAATTTCAATTATAATCCTCATTATTTACTACGATTAAGTGAATCTGTTAACACTAAAGCTCAAGTTGTTTAACATAACTAATTAAGCAAGTAACAGACTGTTCCATCCATTTAGCATTGCATTGCTTCTGGAGGCTTCTGGAGTTTTAAATTGTTGTTAACTGTTTCTGTAGGGGACTGTTAGCAATTAAAAGCAAAGCAGGGGAACTGAAGTCTGGCACCATCTAAAACATCTGTCACAGGTGAAAGCTCAGTACAGGATGTGAGCATCTAGACCAAGCCAAGGCAGCATTTTTCTTTTCCACAAACAACAAAACAAATTAATCATGATGTGATGGCAAAACATAAATAGTTTCTTTGACATGGTCACTATGTTCTTCTAAGAGACAGGATGGAGAGCAAAATGTTTTGTACAGAGGAGGTAAAATGCAATCCCTGCTGTCCTCTCCTGTTGTTCCTGTGGCATGTGAATACCTTGGTTCATAGCCCCAAAAGGTGTCCAATTCCCTATGAGTTCAAATAGACATGTAGCAATGCATAAAGGAGAAGAGACCCTTTCTGGTTTGGTATTATGGATGAGTTAGAACAGGAAAGCTGAAATACCCTCAAGCTGAATAACTGTAAGGTCCAGAGAAACAGATTCCTGCTGAAACCAGACTGTGAGGCCAACCCCTGCCCTCCTCCCCAGTGTGGCCTGAGGGCCACAAGGGCCAGGAGCCATCCCCAGGTGCTCAGAGTGCTGCTGCTGAGGGAGGCACAGCTGAGAGCAGGAGCTGGGGCAGCTGCTCCTCATGGCACAGCTCCAGCCAGGCAGGGCAGCTGAGCCAGCCCACAGCTGCCTTCCCCCTGGCCAGGAGCACCGAGCTGCTGGCAGGACACCCTGCTGCCCCACAGTGGGACCAAGGGTTTCTCTGAAGTGCTCTGGGAATCCTGGTGCAGGCTCAGGAGCTGTAAGCTCTGCAGGGCAGGCACCATCTGTCTCTACTACTTTTTCACTGCATTGTTAAGGCCCTGCTGCAGTAAAGCAGGGTAAGTACACAAACATCATCCTTTCAGGACTGGAAAACTGCAGAATAAAACAGATGACTCAACTGCAGGGTGACAGGCAGGCCAAGAGTAGTTCCCAGCAAAGCAGGGCATTGCTCTACACAGCACATCATGTTCCCAAATACAGCAGACACTGACAAGCATCCTCCAGGACCGCGCCTCACTGTCAGGTTTAGTACATTTTTTGTTTTATGTATGGAAAAGGAAAACGAAACAACACCGGTAAGATCCCTTTCCCCCAAGTATGAAAAAGGCACTAAAAAAAACTATAAACTCCTAGGCAAAAAGTGACTCCTGCTCAGAATATCCTCTTGCAGCTGTTTGTTTCCCAGGCAGTTTAGTTCATTTTATACAGCCACACTAAGTATTCAAACTCTACAAAAGCCATTACAGTCTATCAAGACAGTGCTGTAGAAGAAAATTCTAAACCTAAATGCCACAAAATACAATCACAACTATGAGAAATTTGGTAGCTCTTGAATCAGAACCTGATGATGCTTGAGATAAGCACCTTTCCTACCCCTTCTTACTCCTTTTACTCTTTGGCTCAGAATTTCCTTGGAGTTTCTGTAGTCTCTAGTTGGCAAGTGGTTTGATGATAAAACTGCTGACACACAAAGGCAACTAACTGCATTCACAATATATTCATCTTCTTGTACATTGGCAGATACACATTTATGCAGCAAACTCACCTCAGTTCTGCCTTAGACCTTGCCTACAATAAATAAATAGTTGGACTAAATAGGGAGATCAAGAAAGTTAGAATCAAATAATTCAAATGAGAAAAATCATTAAGTCCTAATTACACCAAGGTTTTGTAGAGTACGCGTTGGAGCTGGTAGTTTTTCACTAATATGGCAAGGAATGGTTCACATACCACAGCTATGTCTTTCCCACTAATTAATTGTAATTCTAGAAACTGCCTACAAAATATGTTTTCCCCTAAGTACCATTTGGTTCTCCAAATGGAGCCATAGCTCTATTGTGCTAAAATTGGGAATACTACGGTGTTCAAAGCACTCAAAGTGCTGAGAGATGTAAAGAGTATTCCTATGCCTACCTTCCCCTGACCTACAAATACATATTCTGACACTCTTGTCTTTCCCAGATTTTTTAGGGGCTCTTCCTTCCTTGAAAGTCACTACCTTCATCTCTCCCAGGAATCTCTTCATTTCTACCAGCTCATGGCTAAAAGTTTTGGACAGACATTTCCTCTGCTCCTGGCAGAGGAGAAGGGCACAGACCCAAAAATAGCTGAAAGAACACCAAAGCCTGCAGGAGTGATTGCATGGCCCATTTTCTCCTTCTAAATATATATAGAGAACAATAATCACAATTGATTTTCCAGACTGAAAGCAGCAATAAGAGGTGCTGTACCTGGCCCCCTCTGGTGCTCACCAAGACATCCATAACCAGAGAATTGTGACAGAACAGCACAAGGGGCTGCAAAGCCTGCAGTGCCCCCTCACTGCTCCACAGGGGACAGGAACTGGACACCCCAGAGTGAAAATCAATATCCAGTTATGCCCTGCAGTGCCATAAACCACTCAGAGGGACAACAAAACCTTGGAAAAGCACTGGCAAACATTTTGGTGATGTTCCAGCATGAAAAAACCAAGGTTACCAGCTTTTATCACCTGTTCATGTATAATTTCACAAGCCCTTTATAGGCTGGGGAGAATCACAAGCTTATTACTCAAAGTCACAAATACTTTGTGTTTACTCTAAGAAAATACGAAATAATGCTAAACAAATGAAAAAAAAAAAGATTAATTTTAAAAATCTGCTTCAGTACAACAAAGTTTCCTAACTATGGAGAATGCTGCCATACAATATGTATGCAACAAGATTTAATAAATGAAAGAAATGAAATATCTATTTTCTATAGCAAAGCTGCAAAACTTAATCATATTTTAACTTCATGAAAACCAATTAGAAAAGTACCCTTGAGCTACTATGAACTTCTTTGACATACAAAGAGAACTAAAGAAACCATCAGAAGTATTTCATTGCTGTAATTTACCTAGCTATTGCATAAAATCATATCATTAGGTCATTTTCTATGATATCTTTATCCTGCCTGGAGGAACACATGGGAGATGGGATTTTACTCAGTAACTTGGCATTGTCCATCAGTAAAGAAAGAGTGTGAGCTGACCAGACTGCCCCAGATCAATTATCTCATTTAAACAGTGCAGAAATGTGGATCTATTTAGTACATATTTTCTGAGTTCTTCAGAAAATATTTCAAGAACCTAACAGCTACTTATTTCTAATTGCTATTACCCAAACTAGTCCCTGAGTACAGGCACATCCTTCAGCACATTGGCTCTTTTCTAGCCCCATCCAATTATCTCAGGAGTATAATGTAATTAGAAAACATCAAACCAAGTGCAACTGAAGCTTAACACGGGGAATGTTGAGCAAAACCACAGATAAGAAGTATTGCAGAAATACCTTTTTATTAATGAAGCAGGAGAGCCCACTTCTCTGAAGCCAGAGAAGACTTAAATGCTTTAGCTTATAGTTCTCATAGGCACAAAGATGCAATTTGAATCCTGGTATTTTCATAACCTCTGAACTTCTCTTCCCTTTCCTTGTAGCAGGCACAATGCTTTGGACATATTTCTTCCCAACAATCTAATGAGAGTTTCTTTATTATTAAAAGCTGATTTCTAGCAATTGCTATGGTGACTCCCCCACTATACATCAACTCACAAATATGACCCACTGTATTATCCTATAAAAATTCAGGTGCACAAAGTTTTAACCAAAAGCTGCTTAACTCGCTTGCATTACCTTTCAAATGGATGCACAACCCTATACCAAGATATTTGCATTTTCTCCTTAAATTCTGTGCCAGAATCAAAGCACCTTGACCCAGTGTTTTATGCTTATTACAGTACATTAATGGCCATGGTCATACACTGCTTTTTCCTAGTGGGCAAACTAGAGCTTAAAACATCCTAGACTGGGGTTACCTCTCAGAGTTCAGCTTAGTGTGTGACAAGGTGCTCAAAAGCCAGGCAACACTGACCAATTAGAAATGGTATTTCAGTGGAAGAACAGTGAATTATTAAAAATCTGCCTTACATTTTCTCAAAACACATACAGCAGAATCATCATCTTGCTTAATGCTCGATCCTCTGATATTCAGTGATTTGTTACCAAATAAAGCAATTTGGGCTCTTACAATAAACACTAGTAGGGGTTTATAATCATAGCAGAGCTGATAAGACAGGAATGAGATGCGCTGCATGAGAGATGAGCTGGAAGGCTGCAGCAAGGTCAGCTCTGTGCAGCCAGGGAGAGCCAGAGGAGCCTGTGGTGGGTGAGGCAGCAGCTCTGCTCCCCAGGGTGAGCTCAGGCCAGCCGTGCCTCTCTGCCTGCCAGCTCCAACACTGACTCACTTCCTCACTTTCCAAGCTACTCTTTGCCCACTTGTGAGAAGAGTCACATTTTGCTATGGTAGGAGGGACTTACAGTCACATCCCTAAGGTTCCCCAGTCCATGCACACTTTAATTCTTCAACACTGAGCAGGAAAATAAGGAACTGCTCACTCTGTCTGGGCTTTGCTGCTGAAAAACATCCCCTTCCTCCCTTAAGATTCCATTGCCCAGCCCTATCACCCTCCAGGAGTTCTCCCTCATCTTCAACTCTCCACTCTCTTCTTTATTATTAAATAAAAAGCATAAGGTCTTGTATCCAACTGATTCAGTAACTGAATAGGGCAAATTGAAGCTGATAGTGTCTCTGCTGTGTTGTATTAGTGATTTACAAACCAGAAGGAGACAACAATCTGTGCTATTAATATGGAGAACACCACTGGAACACCCTCCTCTTTTGAAAAGCAGAGGGAAATTTTCAGCTGGAAGCTCTGATGGTTTCAATGTTCCTTATCTGCCTCTGTCCACAGCTGCTGATGACAGCTAAACTCCTGCATCCATCCCAGCAAATTACATGAGTTTAATCAAGTGGCTGTGTGATAGATTTGGTGACAGCAGATTTAGTTACCCTGCTGTGATAAAGGGTTGATCAATGTACTATTATTCTTTCCTTTATTGGCTTTCCTTTCTTCCCAGCAAGTATAATACTACAGTATCACAGACCAAATTTTCTGCACTTGAGAGCATACCACTGCCTTCTAAATCCAAAGACAATGTTTCCTACTTCAGCAACAAAGGCATTTGCTGCATCTTAAAATTCATGGGTTTCGAGCAGTCCTTTTCATTTCACAGAACTGAATTGTTACTGCGCTGAATTTTTGCATATTGGACACAATTATCTGAAGATTTCTTTTCTAAGTAGTCCAAAGAAGCAGTCCTTTTTCAGCAATAGCCAAAATATTTCTGCTTTATGATTTTCAAATAAAAAAAAGATGGCAACAAAACAGTAATTTAGTCTTTTGTCACATTTGCTTTCCAGCCTTGTCCAACACAGTTCTCAGCCGAAGACCAAGGTAACAACGTGCAAATCTGGGGTCAGATAACACAGCCTGGCTCCTCTTCAATAATAAGATGATTCAAACTTTTTTGGCTGCCTTCTGCAAATGTATGTGAAAAAATTCCTACTGGAGACTGAAGATTTCGCTCTCAAAATGCCTCTGAGAAGGTTTGGTGACACTGCTGGTAAATCAGTTTTTTCTATGGCTCACCTAGAAAGTGTCCCCTGTGGCTGTAAACAGCCATCTGACACCTAACAGGACACCAAGACAGGACACCATTGCTTGGGTTCTTCCATTTTTGGGGAGTTCATTTTTTTTTTTAAGGTCTTGTATCCCAATTCACTTTGGGATATTAGAAGAATACAACTCTTTGGAGTAAAAGGGCAAACTTCAAATGAAAGAGAATCTCTGCTGGCTGTGAAGCTTGCCCTACCACTCAGTGTGCTGTTATATATTAAAATGTGTATTAAATTTAACACTATGCTTAGAAAGTAATTGAAGGCTCAAAAAGAGCAAAACTCCCCTTCAAGCTTTTTGCTTTTACTGCCATTTTCTGTCTTACTAAGCAATGTCTTTATCATGATGTAATTTCTTCTAGGGCAGTAATTGGAAAAAAATGCAGAGATCATTCATCTACAGTAGAAGTTTGTAACAGGCACTTAACATTGGAACTTACCTTTACATTTTGATTATAAAAGAAAATGGCCCATATGGCATAAATATCTTGAAGTGAAATGGGAGTTCATGAATTTATAGCAAATGTGATAAGGGTAAAAAGACCTCAAGAGGAAATGCTGCAATAATGGTCCTTTAATAGACCTAAGAGGAAAACTGGCTAACTCTTACCAGAGCTGGGGAAATAAAGGCACAAGTCACTGAGAAAAGTTGTCAGTCAAACTGAAAAGGATCCAGAGCAAAGTTCATATGATAAAGTGATCTGCCTTCAAATGAAAGTTAAAACATAAAATACCTAAAATTAAGAGCAATAAATTAGAGTAAAAATGAAGATAACTGCATTAGTGGATGTTAAAATCTTCTGTGTTTAGGCTTAGCAACTGAAAGGGCTCAAAACTATTCGCACAAGGAAGTTGGAAAAAGAACAGGTGGGTTTGGTTTGATTAGTGATTATTTTGTTTCATTTTAAAAATCAATTAAATTACTTCAGTGGATGCAAATTTTAAATCTCTGTTCATCAGGGTGTTAAAATGCCCACTTCTTAAGGCGATGTGTTGTGGTTTCAATTACTAAATGACAAAAATACCTCTCAACCCATGGTCTGTGTTAGTGGTTCTGGAGCCACATATTTCCTTCTCTGCTGCAGACCTAATTCAGGGAAAGAAATTAATTTTTAAATCCAATATTTAAAAATAGTAGTAGTCCTTTCAGTAGTATCCAAATATACTGAAAGGACAAACTTATTTTTTTAATTAGCTTGAAAATGTCTTATTAAAAATTCTCAATTTTTTTTCTCCAATCACCCTAACAGACAAACATCTCTATATTATCATAATTCTGAATTTTCCTACTTGTGTATCTTGAGACCTCAGAAATTGAAGTCAAAAACTTGTTCTCCGAACAGGCACAAGATCTTTACATGCTGAATAAGAGAACATCAACACTGCTTAGTGTAAAAATCACTAAAGCGAACACTTCTGGATGGCAAATGTCACATGAAACAAAAGGAATGCTCAAACACCTGGCACAATTCACCAAAATCCCCCAAAATTTAAATATAAGCAATTCAAAAAGTGCACTTTTTCTTAGTTCAGTTAATAAATATTTTTCTTTTTTGTAAAAAAATCAATCTCTAGAAGACAACACGTGCAGTGATACCTGCATACACCTACAAATAAATACCTCCCACAAAGTCCTCCCCACTGCACTCAGTGATCATTTTCATGTCTATGAAATACTCTGCTTTGGAAGCAATGGTGGTCACAAATCAAATCCTCATTTGCTAGTAAAGCAAGGCAGAGACCACCACCTCTTGTTGTGGAATTCAGATCCATTTTGCCCCATAATAAAATAATCGACCCTTTTTATTGGTCTCTTTTTAAAATTACCTGCACAATAGCTTTGGAAGACATGAAAAAGTGTGAGAAAGAAGTTAGAAAAGTCAAACAACTTCATGTGCTGGTCAGTCATAAGAAGACAGGTAAGAATCCTAGCCAGGTTAGTCACTTAAATTTCTCTTGCATGCAGCAGAATGTAGGTGGCAGAGCAGATGAGAGGCTGGCCAGGACTATACAAAGCCAGACATACTGAAGAAAAGAAAGGGTATAGACTTCTCTATGCACAAATTCCATTTTGTTCTAGGCAGAATTATATTCAAGAAATCCCTTCCATAGAGAAAATGAAAGAATTATCCATGCTTTCAACTGATTCTGCTATGGTCAGGTTTATAACACCATTTGCTCTATCAAAACGTACCTAATGAAATGAAGTCCTTCTGATGAAAATGGAATAAATACAACTCCCACACTTCTACATACCAAAAAGATGCTAGCTTTGTTGACTAGGTGATCAATTTTAAATTATTCTCTCACATCTAACTGCTAAAGGGCATGGCAATGCTGACAATTTTGTCTTGGCATGTGCTGGAAAGCTCTTGTTTCCAGTTTTCTACTCCTTTTCTCCCCATTTCTTCCAACAGCCACTCAAAACTCCAAAGCAGATTTGCAAACTTTTAGAGGAAAGGAGAGGAAAAGGGAAGTTTTCTGTTATGTGATCAGCGGAGGTCCTGAAACGATAAAGCCCAATGAGAGAATGTCTGCAAAATTAAATGCAACTGCAATATAGTGACCAAGAAAAGGATTCATGAGTTATTGCAGAAAAATCCCTAAAATTCCTCATCATAATGAGCCACAGCACCAGTAAAGAAGCCATTAAAGCCTTTGGATTACAGGCACAGTTGCAGCTGGAACAAGCAAAAGCAGAAATTTTACTTTTTTAAAAAAACAAACAAACAAACAACTAGACGTTGGCCAAAATACTGCACTGTAGACAATTACAAGATCACAACTTTTTCTCAGTTACCTATGAAGTAAAAACACATGGCTCAAATTCCCAACCAGGCTTGTAGGAGCCTCCACGGGCCCAGCAGCCCACAGTGACTGCAGGCACTGGCACTGCCCTGGCTGTGGGTATTGCCTTAAGTTTTAACTTTTATGTTTTCCAGATTCTGTGCTGCCCAGGGGTGCAGTTCTGAGCCTCATATTAAGTGTCACTCAGCTCTCTTCACACAGTAGGGAGACAAAACAAATAATTTTCCTGCTGAAGACCAAGGACAATGGGAACAACTTTCAGGTCTAAAAGCACAAACAAGGGTGGGCTGAAGGGAGGAACAAGAAGGATGGGACCTCACAACCTGGAGCTAGAATTGGACAATTAAACCCCAATATGCAAATGGACCAAAACTTATAAAAATGTAAGATCTTGTGACTGGCCAGACATTTTTATGACCATTCTAAGTCCACCCTGGGTGTAGCCCTGGTCAGGCTCCTGTCCTGCCCAAGGTGCACCCTAAAAGCCTCTCAATAAATATCTGCTTTATTCTCTAGCTCTGTCCAGTCTCTGTTTCAGGTCAGCCCTCCTAAGGCATCGTGGGCACTGCCTTCTCCTGGCACAGGAAGGGGCAAAGCCCTTCTGGCAGAGTTGGGAAAACACCTGAACCAGCAGGAAAATTCCCCAGCCATGTCTGTGTCACCACCTTGGTATGATGTGACTCCAACCCAACGGAGCCGCTGCTGCATGTGAGCTGAATATAAACTGAACAGCTTAAAAGACACCTCTGAAGGGCCATCCGAGAGCTGGTTTTGCTCAAGGAAGTACATTCCTTGTTGCTCTGACTTGTCCCCACGGCTCCTGTGGTTGGGCAGCCCTGGCACTCCAGCATTCCCGATTCTGCAGTACCACCTAGTGACAGTGACCAGGGCAGCGTCACTCCAGTGTCACCTCCCGGGGCTGCAACCCGGGCACCAAATCCTGCAACTCCCACTTTAACCACTTCTTTCCTGCCTTGAAAAAAACCTGGCACGACAGAAGACACAGCCTAGAAAAAATAAAATCACCCATGAGCCCTTCCTGCCTGGAGAAGAGAGGGTTCCAGTTTCACACATCCTTTGTGAGACCAGCTCTAAAATAAAATGTGGCAATTAGTAAGGCACTGATGTTAATCTGCTTCCACTATCAGATAACTCTGCCACAATGTCTTAGTCGGAAGACGAATGCTGTTATTAAGGGGGAGTGAATCTAATAAACTGCATCATTAATGAAGGGAACTGGTTCCCAGATCTTCTCTAAACCTGCCCTCAGAGGCATTCCTGGGAGACCCAGGCAGGGAATAATTACTTCTAAGCACACCCCAGTATTCTCTTGTATGTTGAATATAAATACTCTGATAAGAGTGTTAAAATAGTGAGTATTACAGAGAGTTAAAGGGCTGTATTTTTAAAAAATACTTTAGGTATTGTTCTTACAAAGCAAAATAAATACTTCATTTGTAGGTTGCCTTATCTCAGATTTGCTGGGGAGATTGCGTGGGACAAAGGTAATGAGTTTTCACAATGTCAAAAAAAGGTAAACAAAACTTAAAACTATAAAATCGAATCCAATACAACAGAAAGTTTAAACACCATTTCACAGAGAAAAAGAACCCCACATCAATATGCATTTAATAACTGCTTTTCTTATTTTCCAAAGTCATTATTCTCAACACGGCACACAAAACAAAAGCTCAAATTCTCAACCAGAACTTTCAACACCTATCTCTAATTACAACCCCAAATGCTACAGCTTAGACAAAAAAAAACCACATAAAACCTTTGAATGGGTTTTGGATCTGCTATATTTGTCCAGGATATAGACTGTAGAGTTTAAAGACTTATTTTACACTACTTGAGGTTGTCATTTATGCCTAATGCAGAGAAAAAAGTTATGTGCAATATATAGCTTAAAGATGTATAAAATTACCTGGAAAGAATAATTGAAGGATAGTTGAAGGCAGTAGACCAGAATTATCAGCAGTTGCACTTTTTTTACTTTTATTTGTTTAATAAATACTCAAACAATCTGGGCAGATTAAAAGTTTTTGAAATGAGCTGTGGTCCGAGCCAATGCTGAACAACCTATGAGGATTTTTGTCAAGAGGCAATTAAAGCCATTATCTGTGCCAGTGCAACCTCTGACTTCACCTGTTTTGGGAGTTTTCGGGCATCTGCTGTCAGTGGGACTGTAGGGAGGTGACATCAGGGCCCTGTGGCATGGACAACACTTGATGCCACAGCTCTTGTCAGAAAGCAACGACACAATGTTTTAGACTTTCAATTCCATGCTTTTTTAAAACTCACCATTTTCTATAACGATATGGTACAAAACTTCTGTCAGATATAAATAAGAAAGGTTTGACCCTGAATAAGAGGTTTCAGTAAATGCCTGTCCATAATTCTGGTGTTAAATCACATTCAGAACTACAGTACTGTCAAAAGTTCTTGGCAGCACTTTAATTTGGTGGTCACTGCATTCAATGAGAGGCCTCCTGTTATCTTCAGGAGATGAAAAGAAATTAGTAAAGTCAAACTAAGAGTTTTTGAAAACCCAACAAGCACAGGCACTAAGATGCAATTGGGATCCCTGGTTTTAAACACCCGACTGGGCTCCATGAATTTAAATATCCAAGCCCCAGCCAGTCCTACTCTGCAGCACCATCTAGTGAGGCGCCGTGGGCTCCGCGATAAAACAGCGCTGCAAAGCTAATTGTATCGTTAATTACACAGTTTGTGTGTGTTAACTCATTGCAGGGAGCTCACACCAATCCCTTGAGAAGCATTTTAACCAAAGCACTTTAGCTCTAGGCAGAAAACCCCAGAAACCCAGTAGAGCTGGGGGAAGGATACCTTCACTCACCTGATCTTTCACTGGGATCTGGTGAGCTCAGCCTGCCCAGCAAAGAACCAGATCCATGTGTACCCCAAGGTCTCAGTGTCCATCAGTGGGATCAATGACAGTCACCTCCACGAGCACCAAAACAAGTCTGGCAGCCTTTTCTGTTCAAATCTCACCTGTAAGGAGTGTCAGCATCTTGGGGGACACAAGAAATGTGAATACATAACTGCAGTGGTCTAAAAAAAACCCAAAAGTGTAGATTGTTGACTACAGATCATAATCTCCTAAATTTTTAGAAATTTGAACACAAGCTGTAAAAAGTGACTAAAAAGGGAATTTTCACTTACTTTTATGAATGTTGTTTTATAATGCATGGGTTTTGTCTTTGGACACAAAGCAAATGTATCTGAGTATATTTTTTTCCTCTATTTCTAGTAGTATTTATTTAGTGGTGGTTTTATTCCCCCAATAAAGCATCCATTCACTCTTCCCTAGCAGCTGTCATCCAATTTATTCATCAGAATAACAGACCTGCATTTCAACACTCATTTGTAGACAAGTGCCAGCACCAAGCTAAAATAATATCTTAATAAAACTGAACTGCAGAACAACTTAGAATAGAAAGGAACAAAAAAGCACTCCCAGGAGAAGAAAAAAAAAAATCCCAGTTTAATTCTGGCTCAAAGTCATATTTCCACCTCCCATGAGCTCTTCAGCAAACCAAGCACCCAGATGAACATTCTCTGGGTCTGCTGGAAGCTGCAAACTGGACTGAGAGCAGTTGCTTTGTAGAGTATTTCATAGGACAAATTTCCCCAGATATCAACACTTGCCACTTGGGACAACTTGAGCTTTTCTGGCCCTTTCCCTTCCTCATACATCCAGAGCATTCCAGCCCCAGCTGCTGCTCCAGGCTGGCCAGACCTGAGCCAAGACACAGCACAGAGGAGCTCAACCCCCTCTGCCCTGCCTGTTCTCTCACCCCACTGCCAGCCACAAGGACAGGGACACTCCAGAGCTCAGCCACGGGCAGGGAGGGATTCAAACGGGGCAGACAATACCTCGTTTCAGTTATTTTTCTTCATCAGGCTCCCTGGAGTGACTGGTGTAGAGGATGCTTTAAGCCTGGAGAGCATTGAAGAAGGTGAAAAGATTGAAGAGAAGCCACAAAGTTTGTTTTCTCTGGGGAAAAATTTGTTGAATAATGAATTTAATGGGGAGATGACAACACCCAACTGTTCAGTTGAGGTCTGAACAGCATCTTTAATGAATAAAATATTAGCACTAGAAAGCACGTTTATAGTCTCCTATAAGAGGGCTTATAAGCAAACCATAAACAAACTATGGCAACAAAAAGGCAACATACTTGTAAATATTCATGACATTTTCCATTCCACTTATTCTCTAACTAAGATTACTCAAGGCCCAAATCCCTTTTTGAAGACAGTTGCATTAAAATAAAAAGCAGTAAAGGTACAAAGGTCATTCTCACCATGCACAATCCTTCTTAATTATGAATTTATTATGTGATGGTTCTTTTTATGAAAAAGGTAATGCCAGAATTAATTAGAATCCATGCACTTTAATCCTCTACAAAAAATTAATTCATTGTACAAGTTCCTTTGGGATTGCTACCATCTCTAGATTTTTATTTTTTTAATAATAGTGAGGCAGATATTTTCATATCACTGCAAATGATTACAGGAAATGCAAGCCACCATAATGAATCAGTTTATTAGGGAAGCAGCAGATAGCCTATGGATCACTGTAGGTAAAAGCTTCTGGTGTAACTTGGTACAAGAGCTGGGTAAATTTCTACCTGCTTCAGAACAAATGGTCAGAACCAGCTTATGGCCGGGGCTGGTTCAGTGTAACCCTGAACAGGACAGAGTAACAACTGCAGCAGCTACCAACAACTTACACACTCCCTGGATGATATCATACCCTCAGTAATTTTAACAGATTTACATGAATGGCTACTTTATCTTGTATAATTTGAATATCAAGTGGGGTTTTTTGTTGATAGTGTTTTACATTTCATTGTATTAAGCATACTGATAATCTCATGCTATAAATGACTCAATTTATCTTGTCTTGCCATCAGCTATTTATGGGAATGCTACTGATAGCAAAGCCACTGCTGCTCTTGCATTTCATATTTAGGGTTTAATTTCAAACTGAGGAATACAACATTGTCCTAGATCAGCCAACCACATGGGAGGATGAGGGGTGTTTATAGAAAAATACCATCCACATTGGTTTGAACCAATGTTGCCATGAAAATCCTTGTTTTGTGAGAATGACATGTCAGAATTTTAAGCCCCTGTGCATTCTCTGAGAGATGGCAAAGTGCATTACTATGAACTTTTCTGGTGTGCTGCAGTTTGAGTCAATGGAAAGATTTTTACAGCCCTAACACACTGAGCAGAGCTCCAGTGAGCAGAGCTGACACACAAACACCTCCAAAGGGGACAGGGGATGAAGGGGATTGAGAGGAATTCCCTGGCAGTTACAAATTTCCTCTTGGATACTCAGCAAGAGAGGAGGAAGGACAGCTCCAAGCACAGAAACCCAAATAATCTGCAGATAAATATCAAAGAATTTTATCCACACCGAAGTCATACTTCAGGAGAGCTCCAGTGATGACAGCAAAGCCCACAGTTCTGAACAATTTCCAGAGGCTGCAGTTAAAAGAGCTTTGTCATAACAACACAACCACCATCATAACTCCAGTCATTTTCCATTCTTCTGACAGCAACTGCAGGGTGCTTTAGCTCAGGTGGAGGCACACGAAAGGAGGTTTGTTTCACAGAGAGTTGCTTGAGGGTTTTTTTAGTGTGTGTGGTTCTTAGTTTTTGGCTGTTTGGGGGTTTTAATTATTTTATTGTTGGCCTTGAAACCTATTTTTAAAAAGCACAAACCACTCTGTCACCTGGTGAACTTCCCATCTGGGTGGTATCAGCTGAGCTATTTCTGGGTCACAGCTGATGTCTCAAAAACTGACAGTGATGAAACAGTAAGAGACATCACAGAATGGACTGGGGTCACACCAACAATTTCTGGAAGCAAACATAACTTAGAATAATTTGTTCTTAGGAAGAAAACCAGAAGCCAATTGTCACAATACTACAAGAATTAATTTAACTTTTTTAAAGGTTACCAGAACTCAAAGCAGAATATTTTTGTCTGTGTTTGCATGCTGGACTCCCACATCACCTCAGCTGTGTTTGCACCTCGGAAGTGCAAACTACTGCAGCATATTTGATTTATGCATTCTTTTTTATAAACAGAAAAATAATCTGACTTTCTGGGCTGCATATCCCAAATCTCCCACATTTTCAGTAATGCAAAAGGGAAAAAGGAGAAGGGGGAAAGCAGGATAAAAGGTTAAACACAACTACTTGCTGAAGGGAGAAAAAAGCACTTTCATTAAACATTTAATTTTTGCACACTGAGCCTTGGAGGCAATTATGTTGAAAGATCACGCCCTTCCCACATGTTGTACACCCAAGGAAGGCTTTCCCTTGCACAGGAAAACTATTTTCCAAGAAAACTGCTTAACAGGCAGCTCAGCTGCTCCCTGCAGCAGAGACAATCCCCACAGCCATTAAAGGCAGGGAAATATCAGATGCTGAAATCCTATCAAAACAATGCAGCTTGGGAGAATTAAATTGCTTGGTGTATTTCAAGCCTGCAGTATGGAAAACAGAAGCATATAGGGCACATCAGGGACTGGTTTTTAGGTGTTAATACACTGTTTGATAATGCATGTTTCTGAATTATTCCATTACAAACACACAGAGATGAGAAATCTTGACAGTCACCAAGATATTTCAAAGCCATGTTTTCTTTCTTAAATAAAACAAACAAGCAAAGCCAAAGCTCTAATAAATTCAAGAGAATAATGCAGATTCAGTTACAATATATCATTAAAACCAACACATTTCTAACAGAATCTTGGTATTTTATGAAGATGGTGAGTTGTTCCCTTTGTTTAAAATACCTTACTTTTTTACTAGTGCTTGTCCCTGCTTTGCACTCTCAGGTCTGTACATGGGTGAATGTTATTCCACATCAAACAATGGCAGCTCCAGTTTCACTGGTTCCTAAATAAACCCCTCTCCAAACCCAAAATGGGCCAGTGTTCACTCCTTCCCACAAACAACAACCAAGAAGGTCTTTACATGAGGAAATATGTGAGTTCAATCCATTTTAATATTCCTCATAAGCCACTAAACTCAAGTTTATTCAGCTACCTCTATATTACTCAGTCCACAAAAGCAAAGACCCAAGAGTGTTCAATCTTACACTGTTTTATTGAAGACGCTGTTGTTCCTTTGTGCTGGAAGAAAGGTGCAATCCAAGAGTTTCAACATGCACAAAGCTTTAAATAATGATAGTGAAGATCTTCCTTTTCTGTCAGGCTCATTAGTCTGTAGATCTCAAGCTCCCAGCCATGTCAGTGGCACTAATGCACAGATGAAGTTCACACACAGCAGTTTCTGGAAATGAATCAAACTCCTACATCTCACTGCTGCAGTGACTTGGTGTCAGCACCATTCCAGGACTTTCTCCATCCAAGTCAGTGAAAGGATCTGAACTCACACTTTTATATACATATATTTCACCACCAGCTGGTGTCACCGTGCACCTTAAATTTATGCCAGGTTATTTCACACTTATCTTGATCTCCAGCAAGACGTAGGTAAAAGAACTTTAATGTTTAGAAAGAAGCATTGACCCAGCATTATACATAACAATCACCTGACTGGCCTTGTCTTCATGTTTTTAAGGATCTGAACAGAGAAAGTTCCCAAAATAAAGTAATTGAGACTTTTTTTGCTGCCTTTGTATATTATTATTTTCACCTCATTTTGTACATTGTTTGCACCAACAGCAACCTCCACAAAAGTTTAGTCTTGCATGAAGAAAAATTCACTTTACCTAGAGCTGCACCTATTGCTTGTACCTGGAATCATAATTTTCTCCTTCTGCATGCACTGATTACTAAGCTGGTTTTTGTGCAAGAGAGATAAATGAAACCACGAGGAAGGAAGATAGGTTGGTTGGTTTTCTCAAACTCTCAAATCCACATGGTTAGATGAATTTCCTCCTAGGATATGTAAAGAACTTACTGGTGAAATCCTTAGAGCCATCAATAGTTTGTTTTTGAGAACTCAGGAGAGATGGCTGCAGTGCAAAAGGTTAAACTTAAAGAGTGGATAGTGTAGAATGCCTATGGAAGAGGAAGAACTGGATAGTCAGAGAGAAATAACACAGCAAATAATGACTGGCTTTCACTGCATTGAAAACAACAACGAAGGCCAAGAACAGCAAGCAGGATTTATCACAAAGACACATCAAGTTAATCTAATCTCTTCCTGCAGACAGGTAACACACTCTATAAAAATAAAACAGCAATAATTCTTTATCTACATCTGACAAATAAAAGCACAAAAATACTAGAATTATGGCATCAGAACTATCAGCTATGCAGTGTACAACAGTCTGCAGACAACCAGCCTGTAGTGAGGATACTGCAATTTCCTGCCAAAGAGAAAAGCTGCACTAAAGGGGAATCAGCAGCAATGAATCCTTTGTGTCAGTCCTGTCAAGTACCAGAATGGCCTGGCTCATGAACTAAGGATTTTGATTATTCAGTTTTCAAACTACGAAAGCTGGAAGGGTCAGGAAATACAGTGGAAGCCTGGATAGAACTCACAGTTATTTTTAACTGGAGATGTGCTTTAGGAAACAACATATGACCAAAAGGCCCAAGACTTCAGCACAAACAATCTGCTACTGCAATAAAATGGACAATTTAGCACAAAGAAGTGGAAACTGAGGCAATAAAAATCTGCTGCAGAGAACATTTTTGCCTTTGTGTCCATGTGGAATGAGGACAATAGCAGTGTTCCTAAATTATGGCAAAAATCCTCCGAATAAATAATGAAGAGTATAAAAAGACAACATTGAAGGTTTATAGGGAGTACAGGAATAGAACATTTGCCATTTGATCTTGCTTCAGAAACAAGAGTGCTGTGTCAGAGGGGCCTAAAGTCCTTTTCCAGCCCTGCAATTTTTGGGCCTCATTTTTTTCCCCACCATCCACCCAAGATCCTTTTCCACCTCCTTACAACTTCTTCCCCCTCCAACAGCCTTATTTCACCTTCATTACAAGTTTCACCACACTTGTGAATTAGCACCTTTCTCATATTAGCATATAATTTTCTAGAAGATCACCAACACTTTTCAAGTTAATCTACTCACTTCATTTATCTCTCATTATGGGATCCTTAAGCATAACACCCACTGAGTTCCCAGTCTTTTGAAAATTCCAGCACAGCACAGCTACAAAGTCCAGCCCTGCTGTGATCAGTCTTCCCTATGATTCACCAATATTAAGGTTTGGTAGCAGAAACCCAAACTTATCCTGTTGGGCTTTTGTTTGGGTTTTTATTTGGCTTTGTCCCCCTCCCCTCACTACTGACAGTAGCACCTACAGGTAGCAGAAGTTGCTCTAAGTGTCTGGAGGCTGAGTACTGCCCTGGCTTCTCAGCATCCAACCCCAAATCCTCATTTTGTCACAAGAAGAGACTAAAACTGCACCTGGTGACGTGGGGAAGCTTAGCAGGGCATTAGCAGTAAAGAATATGGATATACCCCAAAGAGTAACAGGTAGAAAAATGTACCTTTCAATTACAGCTCTACAGGAAAATCTACAAGTGCCAATTTCATGTTTTCCAAATATTTTACTCCATTTCTTGTGCTCTGCTGGTTTCTACTTAGAGCCACACAGTCATTTCTGTGTAAAACCACTTATGCAATTGTGGTAAAAACCTGCTGATCACCAATAAAGTTGGTTGCAGGAAAAACATACAACAGCCATAAGCACAGACACACTGCTATTAACCTTTTGTCATGTAAAGAGATCATTAGCATCATCACTTTATAATGAAGAAGTAAAAAGTACCATAAAAATTAGAAGGCAAATAAAATGAAAGCTTGTGGTCTTGGATATCAGAGCTCCCATCAACTGTGAGTGGACTTGTAATTGGATCTCACTATTCACCAAGTCCTTGAGAACATCTACTAATTAAACTGACACAATGCGAAATTGCTGAAGCAGTTCAAAGTTCAATTGCTGAAGCAATTACAAAGTATTTTTCTTTGTTTTAAGAAAAGTCTTCAGCATTTCTAGCATCTCAGGAAGCTGAAATCTGTTGCACTGAAAATCAGTCACCTAAAACACCAAGATGCTTCAAGAGTTTTCCTGAAGCCTACAGAGCAGAGAAAATATTACAGCAGATGAGTAACACAGAGACAACAGGTTAATGCTAATAAAACCACCTGAGCAGACAGAGTAAAGAGCAGGGAAAAGGAAAAGGTTCCTCAAAAGGCATTTCTGGCTGCTTAGCAAGGCAAAGTTCTGCCCAAATCAGGCATCCTCAGCATGGTCTGTGAGCTCTAGAGGCTTGAACCAGAGGGGTTCACTGTGTTCACTGACACTGGCAGAAGTGGAATTAATGGCATTACCATTATAGGGGAGCTTAATGCCCATAATCTCATGAGAACACAAAAGGCTAGCCAGATTCTCCAACGCTTTGTGCTCAGCTGGTTATTTATCACCAATTCAAGCACTCTCATGTTCAGTTCCCCGGGTTTAAACAGCTATGCAAAGACTTCAACAAGAGAATAAAGACCATGGCATGTATTTTAGCAATCCCTATTACTGCCCCCACAGCTATCTGCTGTTAAGATCAAATCAATTCACCACTTTTTAGAAGCCGAGGCTTGTGAAGTATTGATCACTTTCACTGCCTACTGTACATTTAAATAATGTATCCTGTGCTCAGGCCTCAGTAGAGGGCAGCTCCCTTTGATACTTTATCATCTCTACAGCTATAGATTTTGCCATTATTGTATTTGCCTTGTGTTGCACTGGACTAAGATTGTATTTTTGATTTATAGAACCAGACAGGCAATTTATTCTACTGTTTGCCTCTTATAGTCGTTTGGGTGGGAGTAATATATAGAAGAAGATACTTGCCTAAGTCACTAATATCTTCTCTTGAGTAGTATATATATTTCTTCAGAAAACAAAGACATTTGGCAATTTGTACAAAAAGGCAACAGTGCACACTATAGAAACCAGCAGCATCACTATGATCTGCTAAGGGTGATCAGTTATAGTTTTATACACCCACAGAAGTCTGGACTTTCCTCAGGGCAACTGTCCTGCCTCTCAGAGTTTTATTCATTTATTTACCTGTTAAGGTAAAGAGTGAGACAAAGCCAGACTGAAAGACATTCTGCTAAGTTTAAAATCAGGGCTGGTGTTTAGTTTGATGCTGTCATCGTGTGACATTTTCCTGCTTCTCATCTCATGAAGATTGATTTTGTTTCTACCTCCATATTAGCAGCACAAGGGCCCAGGCAGGTATGAAATTCAACTGGAAAAACAACAACAGATAAACTGATCCTGCAGTAATAGCAAGATCACTCAAAATGCCCAGAAGTTGCAGTTCTGCTCAGACTATGGCAGAGAAGTGCCATAGTAAATGAGGTGCATGAGAATGCCTGTTTCAGCTCTTCTCTAATCATAGAGATTTTCTTCAGATGCCACATAACAGAGCAAGATGCTTGTGATTCCCCTCATTAAACCACCTGAGCATCTCTAAAGGACCACAGAGATCACAGCCCAGGACAAACTCTTGGATTTGTTGCAGGAAAACCTCGTCAGGATTTCTGCAGAAAAACACATACTTTTGATATGCTACAAATATTTTAACTGCTATCCAGGGCAGTGGTGTTGTCAGACAGCTCTCAGCTTTCCTCCTCTTAAAGAGCTCCCACAAAGCTCCCCATTCCCAGCTTCAGGCATCCTACACACAATGACAGTCCTTCCCCCTGGATAATCTGAGTTACCAGAGCTATCAGCTGCAATGTAAGATCCCCTGTCAAATGGAGCACACAATTAGGAGTCCCTAAAGATAGTCCATGATTCAAATTTTTTTTAACATATTAAAAAAAGAAAAACAATCACAGGAGCATTAAGCGACTGGAGTAAAAAAGGCAATGGAATAACTAAAACAATTAGAAAGGGCACCACTGAGTTTAGTATTTCTAATTGTCAGTTAGTTTCCTCATTCCACAGATAGCTATTCTCACACTCACTGTTGCAAATGAAACAAATGTGTTTGAAAGATGTCAAGCGAAAGACCAGTGCAGCTGAAAAGGCACTATATCATTGTACAGGCAACAAAGCAAACCCATGCTGAGAAATTATTTTGCAGAAGTCCAAACACATATACAAACAACAATTTGCTTCATATACTTGAAATTGATTCCTGCAAGTCACACAGAATAAACTTTTGAAGGAGAAAAATAAGACCTGAATAAGCTCTTAAAAACAAACAAACAAAACAAGCCCACACCATAGAAAAGAAACCTCTTAAAAATCCATGCATGCATTTCCAAATGATGGATAGCAACTGTCCAATAGCAAAAATCCCTCTGAAGTGCTCACAGATTCACATGTGCTCAGCATATGGCTCATTTTCAAAGAATCACAAGTGCACATCTTAAAGGCCTGGAGCTTCACAACTGTGTACCTTATGTTGTTAACATTTCCTTCAGTAAAAGTAATTCCTCTGGACACTTGCTCAAATGAGAAAAGCACACTTGGGAAAAAGCCTCTGCAGAGCTCTCATGTTCACAGTTGAAAAGCTCTGTTAACTCCTGCTTTAGTCAGCAAAGAAGTAAAAATGTCACTATTAAAGGAAAAAATCTCTACAGAGTTAAGAGCCAAGCTGGGGAAAGCATTCCAGTCAACTCTGCAGTGAGGACACGCTTGTTTATTCACCTGTGCTAAAACCAAGCACACTCTTTTCTGCCATGTGAAGCTCAGGGTTACTGCTTCAAAATAATCCCTCTAAGAGATGTTAGCAGACAAATCTCCAGGCTGCAGCCCCTTGAGGATAAACATTTTCCACTGGTGCAGCTGTTTTTGTTGGCACAGGAAGGAGCATATTTTACACCACTGAACTGCTCTGGAAGAATCAATCACTACAACATTCATTTCTTATTCACTTATTTCATATAGTTAAGGGCATAGGCATAGAAGATCAGCACCTAATAGATTTTTTTTTTCTTATTGATAAAGTACCTTTTAGAGTCAGAATGTAAAATACTCACGGGATGCTACCACAGTGACAGAGCATTGAAGGATGAGTCTCATCTTCCATCACTCACCTCTATTCATATCACTCAGATTTCCCCTTTCACCCACCCCACACCAGCAGCACTCACTCAGCATCCTCAGAAGGGCCAGAAAGAAAAAAAAAAA